>JARJEB010025400.1:0-66238 GCA_030264535.1 Liometoxenus newtonarum
CTAATATTTCACTCAGACATAGTTTAACAATCGTAGATTGACTCCTATGAATTTCATTTAGATTGGAGAAAAAAAAATTTTTTTCCAACAAATTTTTTCAACAGGGGGCTGTTGAAAAAAAAATTGTCTGAGATTTATCGATTAATATCTCAGCGAAATTATTTTGTATCAAATTGAATCTTTAGTATGTTATTGCAAATCTAATGCTGAATCTAAAAATTGCGCTCGCTAAAATCTGAAAATTATATCTTAAATGTTATGAGCTGATAACTGTGACCTTGCATTGCACAGCGATTCTGACTTCTCGCCGAAGATCGTTTCCATACGAATTGCGTACGCTGATATTCGCAAATTCGCATTCCGACGTTACTAAGGTAGAAATTCGAATTGGAAAAAAAGTAACGATTTAACTACTACTTTAAAAAACTGGTAGTAGTGAGTAACTACTACTAGTTAGTAACTACTACAAAATAGTAGTTACTTAGTTTTTGCACACCTCTACCTAACACAATTGGAAAACGTTTATTTTCATAGCCGCGTGATGTACCTACAGCACTCGACTTCATCTCTTTGATATTTTTTTTTGTCTCAGGAAAAAGTATACCTAGTTGTTTTTGCAATGGCGGATTAAATAATCTGCAGGTCGTCTGAATTGATATTTGCCATAGTTCTTCCAATTCGTATTTATACATCTATTAGATTGAACCCTATCAAAGCAAGTGTCAGTGCGTTAAGCTAGAGCTAGAAGAATCTTTTTCTTGGGTCGATAGCCGATCGAGTCATAAGATTCTTTCTTTGACCAGCAGCACAACAGCATCGTTCTTTGTCGTTTTCCATTTTTCGTATCTATCGCCTTTCCTTTTTGGGGATCTGGTCGGGATCAACCCGTCCATTTACATCACTGACAAACGTCGAAGCTTCTTTACTGTCCTTATTTCTTCGTACACGGATACCATTGCGCTTTGTCCATCTAATTCACGAACGATGGTGGTTTTAACATTCGGACGCATGTTCAGTTCCCTATTCACTGCTGGACTTCTGTCCGGTCTTAGTTGATTTTGATTGATAGAACTTAGTCGAACTCTAAAATTAGATCTTCCATCATTGTATAAGAAATGGTAGAAATAAAAATATATGTAACCAATTATATGGAGTTCTCTTTACGTCAGCTTAGATTAATTCTGCGGCTCTAAGAATTAAAAATTTATTAAAATTATTATTATAGGGTCCCCAAAAGGTTGACCGCTTCGTATCCCATAAAAGCAAAATCCGCCATTGGGTATAGATGTAGGTTCAATATAGTAGAATCTTCCATTGATGATTCATGATGTTTCGTTTCATGATGTCAAAGAGTAAAGTTTGCCTTCAATATACACGTCTAATAAACTCGAATCGTGACAACACTGACAATTAGACGTACGGTCGCTAATTATATTAATTAGTTATTATCAACGTTTGCTGGAAACCTATTTAGCATGTATACAATTTCAAACAACTAAGTTGCTAATATCATAAAGTTGCTTTATCCGCGACGACCAAGTCAAACAACCATTATTAGATGTATGTGCAGGCACATATAACCCACATTAATATCACTCGCAAATAATGTATCCTGACACACGTCAATAAAAGGTCATTATTCCACTAGAGATTTACTTTAAGTCAAGCACAGCTCTTCCCTGCATTCAATAATGATATGTGACACACGCACTGCATCTAAAACGTCATCTAGGATTATGTGTTGAATTTGAAAGTCAAAATAAATTTTGTCGTAGCAGATAAAGTATAGTATTCAATTCGCGCATATGCGCTCATTGAATAATATAAAATATACTATTATCATGTCAATATATGTATTTCTGCTATTGATAAATGAGCAGCTCTCGCTCTGGCGTTTCAATTTTGTATCTAGACTCTTTCAATTTCTCTTATCGTCTCTCAATTCTTCTTCTTCACATGAAATCGTCTTCTATTTATATTTTTATTCGATTCTTTTTTTTTGGAGATTTATGAATTCTTGTTATCGCAGCTAAAATACAATATTTAGTTGCAGTCGAAACGAAACTTTCATTCCTGCTGATACTGGTTAAGTCCCAATATGTGCGCTTTTTCGATCTTTCTGTATTGCAGTGGTAAGCTTCTCAACCAATATCGAAAATACTCAAAAGAAGTGGATAGATTCGAAAGAGAGAAGCGGGCAAAAGTTTAAATAACGAAAAATATTATTTTCACTATATTGACGAGTCGGGCGATATTGAAGTGAAGAAAAGATAAACTGATGGGCGATGGCATTGTTTGCTTTCGCTAAGAAAAGGAAATTGCAGGCGTTCGTGGTGTTCGACTTCCACCGTCTCCTTTGGCACATATTGACGCATCCACCCTAATGTATGTGAAAATAAATGTGTTTGGACATTGGTGTATACTGAGCTTGTGTACAGATTTAAATCCAATAGACTATAGACTATATACTATGATATTTTTCACAAACGTTTCAGTTATATTGGGAAATTGGACGGATTTCGAAATTGAATTCGCTCAGAAGACTAAAAAGGTAAACGGAACGCAATGCAACGACTCGACTTTAAACTTGAAGGACTTATGCAATGATGGTTGGCTCAAATCGAGGGGTGGTAGTGGTGGTACTGAGGCGGGCTTTGAAGTTTTAATTCCTTAAAAAATTAGATGTGAAATCGGATTCCACTTTGAAAAACCTTACTCCCAAATACTATTGAATCGCAGGCTTTCAGCTTCCAATAAAAGTGTATTCTGGCTACATTCCTTATGGGCGCTTTAAAAATCTAAAAAATTGGATAGAAATAAAATGTACCTAATAATGTTACAGTATGGGTCGTAAAGGGGAAATAAATTAAATCCTTAAAAGAAGCGACATTTTCCAATCGCTTTTTTAGGAATTTAATAATGACGGTCTCTACATATTTCTTCTATATCACTTAATTTTCCTTTTTATTGTATTATTTGCTTACAAATCCAAATGCACAAATTAAAAAAATATGAGCATAATTTATTGTTAAACAAAAGCTTTTCACCCTTTATTTAAAATAGTGTTTTCCCTATAGACTTAGGCTTGGCTATATATATTAAATTATTTAGTCTTAGAAATTATTTATAAATCTATAAGCTAGCGTGCGATATGTTTAGACTGAATACAAAACTTCTTAGCATTCTAAAGGAAAGTTTAATTGTCTAAAGTTATAAAAGTATTTTTACAACTGCGCGTTCTTATTATAATATTTACAACTTCCTTCCCCTCTTTTGTGAAAATTCATACTCGCTTAATTAAATGGAGGAATATAAATCTGATAGTGTATCTAACGTAGTATTTAATTTTAAAAATATTTGAAATATTTAAAATCGGGATCTACATACCTCCAAGTCTTGTATCAATATGTAGATTTAACCTGGGGACATTTTTCTTTGCGCCATGGACACAAATACAATACTAAAATCTGTATATTGTTTTAAGTTTGTTAACCGTATACATATTTAATGAAGTACTTTCATATATTACGGATGGAAAGTTTGTATACACTTATAACACGACACTATTTACATAAAAAATGATCAAAATTTTCAGTGCGCTACCGACTCTTGTTTCCATATTCGCAGTACCTCGCATCCTCATTGTTGATAAAAAAGAAGCTACTTAGGAAGGACTCAACGAATGTATAGATATGAACTCGTAAACTTAGCCCCTGTAGCAAACAAACCATCATCGCATGTAGGAGCATTACCTATAGCGGTAACCATTGAAAAACGTGGGAGCAACAACAAAGTATTTCCTTTATGGTCCTGAAAAATCCGGATGTTACGTGTCTGAATATATACTCAAACAAAGCACGCATATTAATTAAACCACTATGCGTTGTTTTTTTTATTTATATAAATAAAAATACTAAAAAGAAAGAAAACGTGGCTAAACTGAAAGCGGAAAGCAACAATAAGAGCAAAGAAAAAATGTGTTGTCGCATTTTCGTCATTTTTTTATGTTTTTGTTCTAAAGGATTTTTTTGTTATATTCATATTATTCATATTTTACATTTTTTACAGTGATAGGTACAATTCTAAAAAGATTTTCTTTGTTTCTGAGTTAATGTTATTATAAGCTTTGTTCCAACATACGGTCAAACCGGTTTCAAAGCAACAGACGCATGCATAGTGCAACATACTGCAAAACAGAATGGTCAAACCAGTTTATCTCATGGACTGGAGAATGTATCAAATATCCAGAACTCTCTCCAGTCTAACTTGTTTGACGCTGTCTTTTTATTCACCTGCAATTTTCATTCTCGTAATATAACTAAGTTGTAAAAAAAACGAAAAAACAAAATAAGAGACGACGAATTAAATATTCTGAGACAAAGCTGGCTGCTCGCGTTAGGCAACCATACGAAAGTTCGTTGTCGCTGTCATTCGCGTCGCCATGAACTTGACCACATTCATTTCCACCACCTTCCCACACTAGTTTTGTTTCATCACCTACACACTGCTCGTGGTTGACGCTGGCCCTTCATCCGCTGTTCTGTTACAATTCTTGGAACAATTCAAGATTTTCTTTTAAAAATATTGTAGGTAGTCTCGAATTAAGATAACTGTTATTAAGTAAAGACTAATATGCTTATTTTAAAAATATATAATTTTAAATTAATGTGCAGCTGATTCTAAAAACATAAGTTTATGTTTTGAAATATTTTTACTATCAGTAATATTTATGTTCCTATTACGTTGTATTGTTGGAAATGAATGAAATTTTAATCTGTTTCTATTATTCTCAGTAATACTGGTTCTACCATATGTAGAAAACACGACATTTCGGAACGAAAAGCAAAGCTTCTGCTAAACAAATGGAATATTACCAAACTATACAAATGCAACTATACAATGTAGATTATGCAATGGTAGCTTCATGTTCACATAAAATGGTAAAAACAGTGACACCTGGCAGTTTTATGAAACTTTTAATATTCCCCCTTAACCCATTTTCAACCATATGTTGTACAGTACACAGGGACGGATCGAGACATCGGGCGACCGGGCTATTCCCCGACGGGCCTGTTGTTTGGGGCGCTTTTCATACTAGGGACGGCCGTTTCTTTGTACCAGATTTTTTATTTTTGTTTACCAATTAAAGGGGAGCTGTTCTAAAATCCCCCAGCTCCCCCGGTGGATTTCATAGTTCAATCCACCACTGAGTCTGTACAATGTAATACCTATGCATTCACTATTCATACAAGTACAAGAACAAGGAAAATATGAACACATAAATATATGTATTTGCTGTATGTTACATTCTCTGTTTTCTATTATTTCGTACTTTTTGAATTTTTCTTGTACCTTATTTCAAACAAACATTCTACGCTTTTCCAGGAAAATTGGTCATTTTCATGTCGCTTCGCGTTGAACTCGACTTGCCGCCGTGTCAAACTGAAAGTACGATGGGAAATGCTGGTAGGGGCAAAAATCATACAGCGAAAATATATACCATGCAAAAATTGAATTTCTATTAAACCTTAAATGATGAATGGTATGCAATACTATTAAGGTCACATTTTAGATTTATTATCTATAATTTATTTCGGTTTCGTAAGGCCATGGCGGTGGTGACGCGACTGGTGGAAGCAGAAAGGATTTCCGAAATGTTACATACATGAATTTTACCTACAATATGCCTCCAAATCGAACTACCTGGATATTTCTTTATTTATTGTATTTTTGTGAATATGCTTGGAACACATTGTATATTATTTTCAAATAAGAGTCCCTATATCAGTTGGGAAGAAATCTAGGTTAAAAAATTATTATTTATTGCCGTACTATTGCTGTAAGTGTGTTATAGTGACATTTATAGAAGAAGAAAAAACGTTTACGTATTTATTATTCTTTTCAAAATTAATAGCGTTTTCGGAGTGCTGCACTCAATGCACCCGGTTCATGTAACCCACTTTTCTAGTTTTGCACTGAAACTCGGTCAGTGCAAGTTTTTAACCCCCATATAGTGAGTGCAAAAAAAAAATTGGACCGAGTGCGCACTTTACTCACTGTAAACTGTAAACTGTAAACATAGGCACTCAAAGTATACAAAATGTTCATTGCATGCGAATGCGCACTGAGTGCAACTAGTCCGAAAATGCTATAAAATGTCCTTACATACGGCGTACATGGTTCGTTACTTGTTCCATTCTTCATTCTATTAAAATTATAAATTGGATTTTAATATCCTTTCTGATCGTCTATGTTGCATTCTTCAATGTGAATCGCCTTTTGGCGATCTTTTCGAAAACTTTTCGAATCTATAGCTGCTGAAGAAACGAAACGATGTGATGAATTCAATAAAAGGTGAGACACGATAATACACACCATTTGTTTGCATGATGAATATACTGGCTTCAGGTAGAGAATGAAGAAAACAGAAAGGAAAACGAAAAGAGTATAAAATCGCAACATCGCTAACAAAATAATAAAGTTCAAGAGAAGGTTTGTAATCGATTTTGCAAGAAAACCATCAATCTTTTCTCAATTCCTCATACTATTACAACTATCCGTGCATGTACACCTATACATAATATATAGAGTACCAAATGAACTTCACCAATACTTCCAAATCGATTTCTTCTTTACCTACTTGTTAGAGTACCTATGTACTTCTGTGTACCTGCTGTAGAAGTTAGGATTATTTACAAGTTTCCCAGTTGCGTTTCTGCAAGAATAGTTTCGAAAATCTAAAGGATTAGTGTGTTTGCTATATTTTGCCGCATTGTGGAAAATCAATTTGTTTATAATTTCTATTCCATCTTTCTTAAGCCATTGTTTGTCTACTCAACTCTACAACATCTACGAGCCAACGACGTGGGAAACCTGTTCAGCTAAACAAATATCCAAATTCTTGTAGAAAACACAAAACTATGCCGCATGCTGCATATAAATGACAACAGATTCACCCGGGATTCCCATTTTGCATACATACGTGTTTTCCTTCTTTATATTCGCGGGTTATGTTTCTTTTATTTTATTTTTGCTAACAAAACTGCATGCAACAGCAGTTTAACACCCGTTACCATAAAGCTTTGTTTTTACAATTCACGATTTGAACTTTAATTTTTAATACATATTAAATAGATAGTACTTTTGCTCAAGGGCTATAGTATACACTGTCAACTTAAAAATGGTTCCAACTCAAACACTACAAAAATCAATAAAAAAGTTTTGTATATTTTAACAGAGTCTGTTCACATTTTATATGCATATGACGAGATCTAAAAGTTTTTTGTTATTCAAACACCGTACCTTTTGTTATTTTGTATAGTAAAATGTTAATGCGATGTGTGAAAAATACACGAAGTTCTTGTACATAGAATTTTGTGCTGAATATAAGCCAAGTAATAAAACATTGCATTTTTAAGCTCACAGTTACACATTTTCGTATAAAATGAGACACTTAACACGTGAATATGACTTGAAATGGGAAATAAAGTGTAAAATGGGAAAAATATTTAGAACGCAAATTTTTGTTTAATTCAACGGCAATAATTCAACAATTAAAAATTTATGTTATTTGAATAACGCGCCATCATGTTTGGTTGCATACCATTACTTAGTTACTTTTATGTTAGTGACTTTAAGTTGGTGACATTAGGGGTTTACGGAAATTGGAAACTAAATTCGATTGGTATTCGAGTAAATTCAAGGCCTCGCCAAAGAACAACACTATTCTGTGAGTATCTCATAATAGTCTGGCGCGCCCCCTGGATTGACTCGAATGCCAATCGAGTTTAGTTTCCGTAAACCCCTATTGCGTTGGTAACACGAATTAATGGATGAAAGTTTTACGGTGTTAACAATTGTTTTGACCAACGTTACAAACAAGTAGAAGAATAAATCAATAGTTATTTAAGTAATCCTTAAGATGCCTGTCCAAGATGAGATGTTTTGTGAGATTTTTGTTTCTGAAATTATAATTTCAGCTACAACAGCGAGTGTTACAGTGCAAATAGTTGTTGGGCACATGAGAGTGAACCTCATGCAATTTTTGTGTTTTCTCATGTGTAGCACAACATTTCCACTGTAAATTTTATGAAACAAAAATCTCGAAAAGAAATCTCATCGAGGACGGGCACCTTGACACGTGCGTTCACAAAAAAACATATGAAACTTAACAAAAATTAATTAACTTCATCTTGATTTATTTCTTTGTTGGTTTGTTCTGAATTAAATTAAAATTCATACTTTAGAACAATAATTTGCTGTATCAAATTTAATAAGCTTTACAAATTATTTAGACCTATGTAAATTAATATTATTTCTTGTTCTCTAAGTTTATAATTCAATGAAATTTTGTTTCAGACGTTGTGAAAATACTGAATAAATGAATAAATAAGTGCGTATAAATGAATAAATGTTTATTAAGTAATTTAACTGTTCTCTTTGTTTCAGGTAAGTTTCACATTGACATGCCTTCTTGTCTTCTGGTGTTCGTAGTATAGTAAGTACAATATTCGTTTAATTTTATTTCCTGGTTTCGCATTGATTGGCGGCCGCATTGAGGTTTGGTTTGAGGTAATGCAGGTTAGAGTAAAACTTGTTTAAAGTTAATGTGTATACACGACAGATTGAGAGCATGGAGCTTACTGCGTTCGCCGAACACATTCAGTGCTCCTCCCGAAATTGCTCGCCAAATTTGAATTGATTGTTTCTATTGGTAGTTAGTTGAAGTTTGTGTCTAAATTTCGATTACGAATGACTTCATTTCATGTTTCATGAATTCTCGCGCGTGTTTTTAATGTTTAACCTATAAAACTGGTTTAAGAACACAATGTACTGCGCAATTATGGTGCCTCCTACCAATGTACTTACTGAATGTGTTCGGCGAAAATAGTTTAGGCCCATTTGCATTATAAACAGCGAAAACACATTTTCAATTCAACACATCACATTACATGCAAATGTAACACATGTTTATCAGTTAATTACGCGAGTTGTCAGTCCTCTTGCATTATCGATGGGGAGGGATGGTTAAATCAAAATACATAAATCGGCGAAAATAGACCTGCATAACAAATCAACAAATCAGCCTGCATAAATTCTCTTAAATAAATTTTAACCGATGAGACGAAAAACTAATTCACAATTCCAATAAAATTAAAATATTAAACATTCGCTGGTTTAAGTAATTTAAATTTAATAAATATAAAAAAATATTTTTTTCAAAGAAAATATTTTAAGCGTCCTTTGATAGCATCTGTAAGAAAATTTCCATTTTATTTCAAATTATTTTGTTTACTTGTATACTTATTTACTTTCGCTAAAATTCAAGAGTCTTGTGCCACCAAAAATTGCGCATTTCTCCATTTGGTACAAAGCAGTACAAAAAATCTTGGGACAAAGCAGTCTCAAAATTATGTATATAAAAGCGCTTTGAAAATATAACATAATTAAGAAATAATTAATTAAAAAGTAAATTAAAATGTATCCTCTGTAAAAACTTGTCTCTCGTCAATTTTAAAAGCGTTATAAATGCGTAAATAATTTAATACGAAAATATTATAACAAGCGTCAGGACATGTATTTGCTGTGAATATATTGCGTTCCGTCGTTCCAGCGTTTATTTTCGTTCGTTGTTCGGGGGACAAATAGCATTAACGAAATTAATTTCCACGCAATGTGAAGCGCAACCATGGACACAGAAATCGGGTCGACGCAACCCTTCTTGAAAGCTTTATAACCACTTAAGATTTTAATATAGTAAAATGTTTTAAAATTACAAATTTCGAAGAGTTCCTTCGCGTTTCCACCATTTACATCCATTGTATGCCTCTCGCCATCGGAAAATAGTTGATCTCCTCTTTCCGGAACGTTGAATACTTGAATGGGTATGTGAAAGTACAGTTTCTCGGTTCGCTACGTTTCTTTCAAGATTTGAGAATCTTTTTGATTCTATGTACTTCGTCAACTCGACAATACCTTGTCATTTCATACTTCAACTGCTTGATTATGAGACGACGCCCGGATTGTTCCGCAGTTAATAATCATAGCAATAGATATTAAATAATAAAGCGTGGTTGAGTGTATATATGTTAAGATTTAGAATGGGGCGATGTTCAATTTGTGAATACACAAATCACCACCCACTACCAACCAGTACGACTGACCTACTACATCTTAAGATAGCACTCATTTCGTGCGGCTTCAGCTAGACATTTTAATATCGAAAGAAGCCGGGAGGAGTGGAACTCAACCTACTATACCTACTATATATGTATACTTTCAGTGTTCGTGTTCAGATAGTAGAGACTAGTCTAGTATATGCTCTTGCTTAAAGGGATGAGAAAATATTGATATAATATTGCTGGCGCCGAAACCCACATTCCACCACCGAAACCGTCACATTTGCTACAACACTATGAGCGACGAGTTATGGCCAACAGCTATGTGCACGCTTTCGGAAACGAACGAAGACGAGAAGAGAAGAAGCACTTCAAAAGCATAAAACTTTGTTCGTTTAAATCGTTTGCGTCGACGAAAAAGCTCCATGGTCGACGAAAAATCCCTTCCAAATGTACTGCTTGTAAATACACGCGGCAAAGCAAAACACAAAGATTTGATTAATAATTTTGTTCGCAATACACACTGCTGTGTAAAAGGTCTTTATACTCGTTGGACACGTGCACAGAATATTCTTATTTGTTGCTACATCAAAAGAAAATAATATCGCTGAAATTGTTGATCAAATTACAAATGTTTTTCTTTGAAAGCTGAGTCAAAGTATAACGAGAACATCTGCCATCACAATTGAGTTGTTCGTAAATAATATTTATAAGTATAACTCAAGCATTCAAAATGAAATCATACATGTTAAGCTATAGATAGTAACTGCTTTAGCTACATCAGTGTGCTATTAAGAGCAGTTTCGAACCATTCGGTGCGGCCGTTTGGGCGCGTCCGTTTGGGCGCAGAGACAGTTTGGCGCGGACCACTTCGACGGAGGGACTATTGAACGCGAGTAGTTTGGGCACAGGTCATTTTTGGCTCAAGTTTACAAATATTTAGAGAAATTTAGATACATATGATGAATTTTTTAATATTAGACCCATTATTTATGGTATATTACAATGTTGAACCAAATCTCATGCATGTTCCTACACATTAAGATTTTCAGAAAACTCACGAAATTAGGGCTAATGTTTAGATAAAATGTATACGTTAAGGTAACAAAAATAGCGAACGACAACGTTGGTTCACTGCTACTTTTACATTCAGATGAAAACGTGAATTGCGTGTTAAACCAGCTCATTAATGCAAGGACTACTCGCAGATGTTACGGGTTACGGTCTCTCGCTAATGGTTGTATAAAAATAAATTTCGCGAAAAACCGCCACCGCCGTCATAACCAGTACCAACGCAAACCATCCATTCCAAACCCCAAGGTTAAAGAGAGACTTTTACTCGTTTTCGCTGATGGTTGACCTGCTTCCTGTTGCGAGAGGCGAGAGGGTAACGAAGGACGCGTCCGAAATAATAAAAACGAATGTTTTGCTAAGTTACTACTTCTCTATTAATACGAATTTTAGGTTATATTTTCTAATCTAAGAAAACAGAAAAAATAGGAAACAAAAACAGAACTCCTTCATTAAAATAGCGTTAAAATTTACATTTTGCAAATTAGATGAGATATGTTGTCACGTTGACACCGTATTCATAAATTATTGAGTGTCTAACTAAATGATATGACGTTCTAACTTTGCAGCATATTATGTAGATTTTTGGCATATATACGCACACTTGGTGTGCAGTGTGCAAGTGTGAGCTACCCCTCGTTAAATACATTTCTGTATCAACATCAAACATCAGAGCGATTCCAACATGTGGGGTAGGACGAAGGACTATGCTACGTATGCGGCAAATCATTTACATGGAATACAGAGTATAGAAGAAAACATCCTAGATCCACCCGTTCAGTAGTTCCTCTCTAACCCTTTATGCTCATTTAATACTATCTACTCTACGTCTCTACAATGTTTTAAATCAGTAAATATTCTTTGCTTATTACTAAATTTCTGAAAATTGTTATCTAGGTACAAAAATATTCCAAACCAGTATAAATTGAAAAAAATTAATTAGTTGATATCAGTTGGTAAAATTGCAAGAGGTACAACTATAGAAATGAGAAACTGGGGGAATCTGGGAAAAGTCATGATAGTGGTGGTAAGCACTAAAGCATTACGAAAATTTTCCGCCGAATAACAAAAAGAAATATCTTGAATGCATATTATGTTCAACACATTTATATTACTGAATGGTAACAGGTTTATTGTTGGACTGTGGGCCCTAAAAACTTCATTTCAAATTTCCCGAATCGCCCGTTGAAACATCTAAGTGTAGTTCGATGTAATGGAAATGCACTTTCCAAATTTCATAACGTCCTCTTTGGAAAGAATTCATTTTATATAATCAAAATAATCAAAGAGCAATTGTCCAACTTAAAGTAAATCTTGCAATAAAAGAATATTGCGAATTATCCATCACAAGCGTGATAAGTTCTTGAATGTTGTAACTTTGAACGTTACCCTGGATATCGTGCACTTGACCTTCATTGTTTGAAATTGTGTCACAGATGTTTTAGACAATAGTGCGTTTTGATTATTTCAGTACAAGTTTGCGTCTCGATTCAGATACACCTGAATCGTATCTTTGCCCGTACTTTGTAATAAAGATTATTTAGCCTGTGTACAAGTCGCTAATCTTGTTATATTTTGTAGGAAGTTAATAAATAAATTAATAACCATATCGAATAAAATATGTACTCCGTGTCTCTGCCACTTTAAACGTAGAGTGGCGCCCATTTACCGACCTTTTGACCAATAACAACCATCGAACCACGCTGCAGCAAACCGGCAAATAAACATCAACCTAGCCTAGTAATGTAGTAGGTACATAATCTTCAAGACAGCTAATCACAGAAACTCCATTGTTTCACGAACAACATACATAATATATATTCGCAAATGATCATAATACATTTGGCACAGATAGTGAATTACTATATCCGGCCTGAGATACGTTGCGGTTGAATGAAAGATGATCGGAATATAACTACAGCGATCAATCAGTCCATACAGGGGATCAGGATCATTTTGCGTCAGTTAGTACACTTGGGGGAAAATTGTGAATGTATGGCCCCCCCACACCGCGGCACAAATTCCATGGATTACTCGTTTTTACTGTAGTGTTAACCGATTGGATGTGGGATTGCTGGTTAGACAACGCCATTCCCTTCATCTCACCAAATATAACAATAGAACCTAATAATCATTCATTTCGTGCAGGCATTTCGTATTTGCGTGATAGCAATGATAGAATCTCGATACGGTTTACTTTTTACGACCTGTCAACTTTTCCGCGTTTTTACGCCTTTTTGTTATTGACATCGCACATAATATTATAACTAATGAATTGAACAATTGAACACCTCATAATAATTAATTATAAAAAGAATATGGTTCGGAACATATTTAGGAAAGACCTACAGATTTGATTGTTACCTATATACATATCGTATCATATTCACTCACAAAAAACTTTAAGCAAGAAATTTCATTACAAGGTAATCGTTTATATACATAGTTTCAAGAAAAAATATTGCCTAAGTTTAAATTTAGCACGTTTGTTATAATACTTATGTAAACATTGAAATATATCTTTTCTAGTACCTCGTACTTTTTGCCTTATCTCAAAGTTAGTTTCTTAAGGATAATCCCGAATCTCTTTTATTTTTGTTGAAAATGGAAAACTGTTGTTTACTTTAAGCCCGCGCGAAAGCGAGTAAGTGTAATCAAGATATAACATGGCGTAGGAACACACAATGTACCTATACATATAGTTGAGCTCTTAGAAAATCATATAAAGAGGAAAAGAAAGAAAAATAAATATAATGCGACATGCGTAAAAAGTTAAGAAAAGCTTCAAGCCCCAAATATAAATATATACAATGTATACAAGAAATATTTTGTTGCCTTCATCAGCTTAGATATTACTGACAAGCCAAAATGGCTGCGATATAAATAGGAATTTGACTAAAAATTAAAATATTTGCGGGGTATACATATAGAAGATACATATTTACAAAGAATGACGCTTTTAAATTTTTATGCAGGTGGATGTTTTATTAAACAGGCATCAATTGTATATAGTATATTACATAATTTGAGTGGAAAGTTTAGTAATTATACTTTTTCTACGAAAAATGAGAACAACCCAAAGAACACTTGAGCTCATCTGGTTGCATGCATCCAGGCTATGCCCACTTAAGTCTGTGCGATTTAGTTTACCAGTTTCATTGCGTAATACCTTGAACGTACGTCGTGAATGTTCGTAATAAATCGTAGAGGCTCGTTATCAGCGCCTACTGTTTGTGCGTATTCGTTTATTTTCTGTAGTGGTTGTAGAAAAACATAATTAAGTGATTACGTTTGCAGTGAAACAGCAACTTTTCCTACCCTTACGTAAATTAAATGCACGTGGCAATGATTTTTAATTAGGACTCTAAATTTGAAAATAATGCAAATATATTAAACAAATTGCAAATGTTTACTTGTAGAAATAATAATGCGCTTGTAATTCAAGTTGCAACGTCCATTATAGCACAGTGTTTAAAAATAGGCCATTACGCAACACATATATTGGTTTTGTAATGAGTGTTCCGCGTGATCGCAAAATATATAAATTTAATTAATTTTTAACTCGACAAAATAACAACATACTATTATGATGACGTACCACGTCAAATGATAATAATAGCACATGTAGAACATGTTTAATTAGGACTAAACGGATCATACATGGTTTCAATGTCATAATGTAAAGATAGCTACAATAGATCGAAGAGAATGCAGAAGCACATAACTGGCAGCCTCACAGAGTTCACTAGGACTAGGACTAGGATATTGGTAACGGTAACGCAGTCAAGGACTTAGTGGCATTCTGACAATGTACATTGTTGTGTCGGAGGTGACGAGCATTGGCTTATATCTACCTATATTGACATGTAATATTATGCATATGCAGATTTCACGAAAACTGGCATTCTCTACTAATTAGGTAGATACACTTAATTTACATTTTCGCCGGTACAATAATATTATTGGTATATACAAGATGTGACAAAATCTTTGTTCGGATTAATTATCGTAATAAATTAATGGTTCAAATCACATTAGGGGGAAACCCCAATTTTACTGCTTATAACTCTAGTAGAGATTTATTCCAGAGACGATACAAATAGTTTCGATCTGTGAAGACCATCATCAGGTAAGTGGGAAAATCTCACGTTAGAAACGATACAACTAGTTTCGGTCTGTGAAGACCATCATCAGGTACGTAAGAATATTTCACTTGAGATTGACAAAATATCTCACGTGAGATTTTCTCGCGTACTTGATCTTGGTCTTCACATATCCAAACTAGTTGTACCGTTTCTCACGTGAGATTTTCTCACGTACCTGATGATGGTGTTTACAGATCGAAACTAGCTGTACCGTTTCTCACGTGAGACTTTCTCACGTACCTGATGTTGGTCTTCGCAGATCGAAACTAGTTGCACGGTTTCTGAAATAAATATTTGCTGGAGTTGTAAGCAGTACTTAAAAATTGGGTTTTCCTTCTAATGTCTTTTGATTTTCATTGTCTCCACTCAATTGGTCCACATTAATTAAATTAATAATTGTCAATTAAACTTATCTGACATCTGAGTGAGACAGACACATTTGTGACCAATGGAAAAGAGTTTTCGAAAAAGCAACCACGAGTGGTTGACAAATGTCGACAAAACTATTTCATCTTAATGATTTGCTTCTTAATTAAAATTGTTTGAACACATTGTATGAATTTTATTGTATATTTGTATACTGTATATTTATGTTTTCTATAGCTACATCACGCAACAATATCGTATGAAGAATTGAAAGCACTCCAAGAGAAAACGAAGAACAATTCATAGAATTGAAAGACTTGGGGCAAACCATGTATATCCGCTATACATATATGTAAGATACGAATGATACAGTAATTAACTATATAAATTAATAATTCCTTGATTATACAAGCTGCTCACGTTTTCTCAGCTTGCGTAAATTTATATATGTTGTAAATTAAGTAGCAAAAGGACTAAAGTCTAAACAACTGAAGCTTCACTGATTTGAAGAAAGACATATTTAGCCCTCTCAAGCAAACTTTTCTTTGAATTAAATTCGTATTCAATTTAAATTAAGGTCTTACAAGCTTTCTGTATAACTAATATTTGTTTTATTCTTGAAAATGAAAAATATTTGTGATTTATTTCTCTTTCATTCTCTTTACTTACTTGTTTATTTGTCAATTTGTATATATTGAAACAGCACAACGCGCGGCAGTGTCTTTCCTTTTGTCTTGCGATGTCTTCAAAGAAGCTCAGCTCGATGTGTTATGATTAGATTCGTTCGGGGGCACATGAAGATGAAAATTACACAATAAGAGACGTGACTTTATTTTGAAATTGTCATTTGCAGCGTCTAGACACGACTGACTGGCATATAAATACGACGAGTTAAAATACAAACTCACACTCGAAACGTGGTTCGTTGACGACCCCGTAGTTATATAAGATTTTATACGGAAGTATTATCTCCTCTTCCAAAGCATTATAGTTTTCGTTCCTGCCAATTCTCCACGATTTCCGGTCGGCAAGATCTACGAATCATCCTTAACGAATTGATTGTCCCAAGTCTACAAACGACATATTTAAGTAAGACGTCGACGACGGAAACATTCACAGTAGTAAAGCTAAATAAACCAATTAGTGTGTAATTGGGGAAAGTAAGTGATAAAGGAAACGAAACGTACCCGCCTCGTTTTGGGCTTTAAACCGAATTTTACGGTAGCGCCCAGTCGTGATCCTAAAGCACGTGAAAGTGAGCGCACCCCCCGTTTCTATAAGATCTACAACGGTATTAAAACGAGGGGTGGATTTTATAATAATATAACGACCGTGCACATGTTATTGAGGTAGTTGGAATAGCATTGCAAGTTGTAAGGTAGAAAGCCGAAATCGTCGTGGAAAAGCTGAGGGAAATTGTTGGAAAACCGTTTAATTGAGACAAAGAAAGTTTGTACAATAATTACATGCTTTACCTACAATTGCAATTATTTCTTAGAGAGTTTAGAGAAAAGTTTAATGTTTTGAAAGTTATAGGTCCGTGACTAAAACTACTCGCCAATTTGCTTTAAATTATTTTAGACCGCGTTCTAGGGTGATTACGAGATTCGTGCATTTTCATTTTCGTTGGATGCCCGAAAGCTACCACATTTAAAGCATCAATAATTATTAAATTTTAAATTATTGTATGAAATATTATTAGTTTTGCTTGTCAACATATTATTTTCTGTGCGATAGGACGTTAAGGAAAATCGTAAATCCTGCTTTTTAAAATTCTAACGTCGGCAGTCGGCACCATGAAATTGCGATCATAAAATTTAACTTCATATTTCTTATTGTTATGCAGTATACGCACCATATACAAGTATACAATTGGTAGTTTGGTAGCTGCATACCATGGCACATAGAAAGCAGCCGCGAAGTGTCGACAAATGCCAGACGATCGCCATTTTTGCTGACTTTAAAAGCTAAAAGGACTGGAAAACTTCTTCATTTCTATGCCGTTTTTGAAACGAATCGTAAATGTATAACGCTTTTCTCGCATTATGCGATTTTATTGCTTTGCATTAGGTCATTTCAAAAGTTTTATTGCCAAATGGGTATTTTATTGCGCGGGATATATGTTATAAGGTATTATGAATGATTTCATTAAAAAAAGCCAAATTCTTCCAAACATTTTTTTCTCATTATTGATGCTATGGTCATTTCGTGAAAATACTGTGAATAGTATTACTAGTAGGAATTTTATTGGCGAAATGGGATAGCGTATGTGGGAAATCAGAATACTGAAAAAAATTCCAATAACTTTGAGATCTTATATCCAGATCAGCATCTTTACTAGTCTCCTACGCACACAACCCCCGCAGTTTGACCCAACTTCGACGATTCCATCTGCAAAACCATGGACGTATATGGCCTGTTATAATTTAGAATTCCTTCGGGTTATCGAAACGCATTCTTGAATTTCCCACGTGGTCTGATAAATATCTGTTGGTTATTGGTTTATGATGATAGTCCTCCAAAGACCAATTCCAAGATGCACGAGATCTCTTATATTCGATTTTTTTGGCGTTTATGCTTCGCCTGCCTCGTTGCCTTTGTAATATTTAAATATTAAAGCACTCCACGATGCATGCATTTTTCTATACCATGTATTACTTATATAAAGTATTCAGGAATAAATTTACATTAAAGGATAGTTCGTTGGCTCCCAATTGTAATTTATCACAAGATCCTTATATGAAAATAGAATTTTATATTGCACCGGGGCGTCCCATTTCTTTACGAAAAAATTTTATTACACATTTATTTCAATATTGTGCAGCAACTGCAACTTTAAAAATTGTTATTGCTGCATTTAACGTTTTTACTTTATAGTGAAATTGAGTAATTCCACCATGACATCGTGTAACTGCTGGTAATTGTGGGAAATTCGTTGGAAATATAAGGGAAAAAGCCAAGGGTGCGAGGTCACGTGGAGAGTAATGCGTGCGGTTTCTGTCGCCTAATTGACGCTATTCAGTGACGAGCTGCGATTAACTTAATTGGATTGCACACAAAGAGCATAGCCACCGATTGGCAATAATGCGGATCTCATCCCAATATACGAGGGCCTACAACTATACCGACAGCCTCGACCACCATCAGCAAATACGCGTGTACCTGCTGGTATAACGTGTGTCCTCGTCGGCATTGATATTATTGTTAGTGGTATTTCCAGATCTTCGTATACTTGATATCTATGTGTGAGTGTGTTCGTGTTGCAACAGCCAACATAGCTAGTTGCTTTATGAAAGTTTTGTAATTACCGGCTTTCCACCGTTGGACGTATTATTGCACTGCCACATTT
This sequence comes from Liometoxenus newtonarum, assembly GCA_030264535.1. NCBI lineage: Eukaryota > Metazoa > Arthropoda > Insecta > Coleoptera > Staphylinidae > Liometoxenus > Liometoxenus newtonarum. The sequence continues at coordinate 19,050 of JARJEB010025400.1, forward strand.
ACTTAATTACTGCATTCAAAGTAAACCGGTTATAATGTAACCTACGAATTTCAGTCGTTTTGGCGCCAGTTTCGTGTTTTTATTTTTACTTTCCGACTAGTTCGAAGATATCTAGTAAGGAAAGATATGTATTCGGGCAAATAATCGAACTTGGGTTTTTGTCGGATCTCCATGAATCTCGCTTCCCAGAGTCAGAAAAAGTAGTTTTCCAATCAAAATTACTTAGTGTATTTGCACGAAGCGATTTTATTTAATTGTAATTTTTCAATTTTCCTAAATAATAAATTCGGTTCTGCTGTGAACTGATGTCGGTAATGGAATTCTCTCTTATCCCTTCATTCGTTCAGTTTCCCTTTCATTGTTCTGCATTCCCCTCATGTTTTCCCGTGTTCTCGCAGGACTAATATTGGACTGGCACCAGAGTAAAGAGAAAAGCTACGGAAAAGTATTCTAAATGGGTTTAACTCTTGCCGCACCTACTTCCCTTTACCTACTTTCTTAATAGCTCGCAGCTTTTTTCGCTTTGCGTACCTACTCGTATACTTATACACATTCTGCATTTATTTCCTCTTGAGCTAAAAAAAATCTCTATTTTAATTTTTTCAATTTGCAATAAACTTTTTTAATAACTTTTATTCCTCTCGTCTTGTTTCAGGTGAGTGCGCGAAATTTTGAATATGATTCCATGCCATGGAACATTAAAAACGAGCTATAACAATAAAACGCGTTGAGATAAAATAAACAATTTTTCTTTCTCTTGCCTTATATGAAATTCCCAACAATCTACACAACTGTATATGTATAGACACCAAGAACAAATATAGATTTTGCGAAACTGTTGAACATTTCGCACTCCAAACCAAACAAATCTAACTGCCTAACCGATAGGAATATCCACAAGAGTAAGTACTACTCGTATTTACAATGTCAGTCAGTTTCAACTTGTTTGGAATTATTATTATGTACGCATACTTGCTTCGGGTTTGAAATCTATTCGTGAATTAAATGCGATGCTATACTTATTACTAAGTGCGAACAAACTACGTAGTTTAGTTATCAAACTATATAACGGTTTGGGTATAAGTGATCGAGCGTGTACTATACGGCGTCTGCAACAAGCCGTGATGGATTAGTTAATTAAGACCTATTAATTATATTAGTGAAACTGGTTTGTATAGGATTAGATTCGACGGAAATTAATATAAAACTGAATTATAGAGAGACAGAATTTGGGGATTAAGTGTTTCTATACATGTTCCGTTCTGTATCTCTCAGTTAGGTTACCGGTGTGCCATCCCAATCTTCGACTAAGACTGGGCTGTACAGTACAGGAAATAAATCCGTAAGTTAAGTAAACCACGTTCGAAAATGGTGGAGCAGGTACGACGATAAATTATGAAAGTTTCACGAGCTATTTCGCCATTATCTGCGTCCAAAACTCTGTATCATTGATTTTCTCTATAAATTAAAAATACTTGTGTAAACTTTTAATTATGAAAGTTTAACAAATGCATACGGCTTGTTCGCTTATGTAGAACGACCCAATGACAAAGATTTTATTGCCTTTGTGTCAAGGCAGACATATTTTATATTTTGTTGCCAAGTTTTTAATGACGCCGCATTAATAGTTGCTGCTCTAGTATCGTTTATTACTCACGGTGTTGTAGTTACAATTAAATAAGCAAAAAAAAATTAATAATAGTGGGAAAGGAGCGTTGCATGAACCGAATGAACGACGCAAAAGAGAAACAGGGATCTATTATAAATCACTAAAGAAAATTCGCGCTTACATAATTTTGCGAATTCCCGGTGTCATTTTTCATTGTGTCTACGATCCGAAGAGTAATTTATCTCGACAGATCGGACAGGTCTTGTTGAACCAGTTAAAACCTAGTTAGAAAGTAATTTAAACTTTAATAATAATAATAATAATAATAATAATAATAATAACAAGTTTCTTTTTGAACCAAAAGGAGAAGTCACTGGGAAGATTTCGAATACCCCACAAACTTTCAATATCGCAGCAATATTGTTGATGGAAAAGCTAGGTCGTCCACACTTTCTCAATAATATGTTGTCATTAACTTCGTTCCGTTATTAGTTCTTATGTTACTTTTTCCTGCTAGATTTTATACTGGAACTTTTTGAGGCTGGCTTTGGCGAAATCGCCAAAAAAAAGACATCTAATATATATTTTCATTATACAAGTTTATTGCCTATTTGTGGATAAGCCGTAGAATTCTGACGCACTTTTTCTAAACGCCGATTGTTCACTTTTATTTTTTCAGTCACATACGTTTGTTGACTATGCGACGATGCGATTTATATTGAACTTAAGTGGAGGCAGGAAAGAGGAAAGGTCCTTTTACGCCTGAGTCTCTGAATCTATATAAATTATTAGTCCCCTCGTAATTGCGCGCCAAATATCCGTAGATTTTCTTCCAATTCAGAATTGATATTGCAAAGGCTAACAGCTGGGCTCTTTGCCTGATTACGAAATACGAACAGCGCGTCGGCATGTCGCTTTATATGACTCGACTCGGCAGTACATTAATGCGCTGAAGCCATCGTTTCCAGTTACTGAATGGAATATGTAGCTGTATTCTGCAGTTTTATACAGAGCTTTTATTTTATCATTGAACATAGAACATGTACAGGACGAAATGTTCGTCGCAACGATCATCAAAATAGTTCTCAAACTGATCTACTGACTTGTCATCCTGGTGTGTCGTCAGCCTTCCCAAATCCCCACTCTCTCGCCGTCCGTCGGTGTGTATTTAGCAACACAAATCCACTCCCCACAGCCATGAGTTTGACTCGTTGACTATGCGAACATAGGACGGTTCGACGGTAAAATAAATGCACGGTATATGTATACATAGCTCTCTCAAATAGGTCTCAAACTGATCTACTGACTTGTCATCGTGGTGTGTCGTCAGCCTTCCCAAATCCCCACTCTCTCGCCGTCCGTCCGTGTGTCTTTATCAATACAAATCCCCTCCCCATAGCCATGAGTTTGACTCTTTTATTTTAGCTGCGAACATAGGACGGTTCGACGGTAAAATAAATGCACGGTATATGTATACAAAGCTACCTTTGCTTGCAACGCCATTAGTTTAATATCATTTCCAATCGAAATTGTATTAAGCGAACTGTGCGCGGAGCTTAATCGAAAACCAATGTTTTAATTCGAAGGCTTTTCGTTTTGTGGTTTACATACGAAATTGTTGGTGGATACATATATTTTATTAAAAGCAAAAATTGAAAAAGTATTGCGTCCATTTAAATATTTAAATTTATACATATACAAAGTGTCCCTAAACAATTCAACTTTCTATTCAATTGGAGCATGTTTGAAAACATTCTATTTTACAATTTCCAAATTATTACTATACGTAATTATGAATTCGATTTGTAAGGTACTGGAGAATTTCCAAGGTCAAGTTGCGTGAAGAAATAGTACCGTGTGTATTGAGCTTCATAACTATTTTTCTCTGACAACAAAAACAGTCTGCATATATTTCAAAGAATGTATAGATAGCTGATTTGAAAGCATAGAAAACGGTGACATAAAAAACTGAAGTGATTTACATCAACAACTTGGTGTCAACTTGATAGCAAAGTTGGTAACTTATGTAAGAAGAAGTACGCGATGAGAAAACACTGATGATAATAATTTATACAGCATTCGTTGTAGAGTATATCCGATGCGGCAGCAATACCAGCAAACCAAACGACGGGTACGAGTCGGAAGGAAAATAATCTCCAGCCATCATTCACTTTGATCAGTCGGCGGACATTTTTAACACGATTCCAGTCTTCGTCACTGTAGTCCCTGAGGTTCCTTTCGTTTACCGTTTATAGCAAAGTATTCTCTCCGCGAACGATTGCTAGTTGAGACATTATGAAGTCATGCCATCGTATATTTAGCCATCTTGCAAGGACTTGTGGATAGCAAGGGGCATAAGCTATGGGGTACATGGGTTGCACAGCCACAAACATTCTTTTCGTAAAGGTGAAAGAGATGGCTATGTGCAACCCACACAATTTTCAAAAGTCAGGACGTGGTGAAAACACCAACTTTTGTACATCGCCTCTCGTAGTTACTACAGACATTTGCAAAAGCGGTCACGTCCTGACCGGGGCATTTACGTGACCCCCAAACATCTGTCGTGCGCAATTAGGATGTAATAATCGCGAGGGCGACGATCATAATTAGTTCTATAGAAAAAGTTAATAAATTTACTTGCGTTACATTTATTTTTACTTTCCGACAGTACCTACCGAAGGTATTGTAAGGAATGTAATTAATTTCGTCTATTTCTTACTGGTAGAGATTTTGACATATCTCCACGAAACCAGAGGTTCGCCGACCAGTTATCCAGACGAAATTTAGTATGTGTATCCTAGAGTAAAACTAAACAAAATCGGATGGTTAGGAAAGGAGCTATTGGCTGTCAACATTTTAAAGTGTTTTCAATATCCTGATTTGGGAATAACATTTTTTCTTCGGCTATAGGATTAGTAGATTTATGCTACCATTTCACCAATTCCGAAACAACCAACAGCCTCAGAATGGATTATTAGAAGTCGTCGTGACGATTTATAATTTTAGAATTTCAAATTCTTTATTAGAATTTTACTAGAAATGTATTTATTTCAAAACTGTCAACTAGAAAAAAACTGTAATTTTATCTGCCAGATTTTTCTCTTATAAAAATACATAGAAACTGAATCAAAGGAAAATACCGGTTTTTGACCATGTATCTATCTACTCGAGTTATTCCAACAAAAATTGTCTGCGTTGTCAGTTATTTTCGTTTTCAATTCTGAAGTTCGCATACTTGAATATTTTGAATGTATCTACAGAAAGTCCAATTTATTTTTTTAACAAGTATGTGCCACTTTAATTGATAAAAAAGATAAAAAGCAACATATAAAAGTCCGTGCTTTCGTATAAAAATTTGCTAGACCTCGTGAATGCATTCAGTGCATATATCATATCCAATCTTCAATGTCTGGGACAACACTGCTCCAGTTGTAATATGTGAATTTCCTGCGCGACAACGGGTCCGAGGGGGCTTAATTTCCTGCCAACTCAACGACGACATAACGAAAAGCCATAGTCAATGGCATCGATACCAAACATTGCCGTGTGCCAGGCGAAAATTGCTATCCTCTATCCTCACAGAGAAGTCACTACCCAACGATAAAACGATCATCCCTTTTTTTCCAAGCATAGATTGTCACTTCAATATATCTTTTGCCGAATTTATGTTTTATACACGATCCTGGTAGATATTATATTGGCATTTTTATACAACCTTGGCGACATCAGACTGGTTCTATTCGGTAGATGCAGATTGAAACAGATTTTCAATATGTTTATGACATTTTTGCCTTATGTTGTCCGAACACGAATACCCACCTCCGCAACTTCTTTTGATCACGCTTATATATTTTTCGGCAGCTTGCTTTCATTTCTATATCGACAGCGTGCTTAAACCGTATATAACCAATATTTTCTTAGTATATAAAACTTGGATATATACATTACACATATGTATATATCGGTTTGGATAACTCCATGTTTGGAACGGGCACACAAATTGAAGTAGGTATATAAAAGAATTTTTGCGGGTTCATTGAAATATTCGCATCACAAAACCGCACGACATAAAAATAATAAAAATGCTGTAATACTATATAGTGAAGTGAAACTAAATAAATTACAATAAGTAATTAAAAATGTCATTTCATGCATGTATCCGGATTATATATATATATTAAATTTTTACGAATACTAAATTCGTCGTCTACTTTAATTTTCCAATTTGGTAAATTAAATGGGCATTCAGTTACGTAAAGAGAGATAAATATACTTCAAGGATCAATTAAAATAAAATTTCTTACATTTATATAATTACTCAAAAGGTATGGTATATGATTAAGGTATATATACAATATGTCTGAAGACATTATATTATACATAGTGATGAAATGAATAATAAGGTAAATTATTACATGACATAATTGTTATTAACGTAGGTAAGTGGGCAAAAGGCAAACACTTTTAAAAAGCATTTGTCCTACGGCCACTATGAAATGGCATACTTTCACCATAGCAGAGGTTAGTTAGCTAGATAGTTGGAAATCGCTCACAGCCGACTCAAATTCTAGCCACTATCAAAACCAAAAGTAAAAAGTATTGAGGAAAAGTCATAACTATGGTAATAAAACAACATTCCTGCACAGTTTCTTACCGAATATGCACCATGACAGGTGTCTGAGTCAGTGTTATGACAGTTTGTGTCAAAATCGTTTTATAATCATTTTATTAGAAAAATGTGGACAAAGGAAACCTAACGGTTGGAAAACATTCATTTCACACTCGCGCGACGTGCAGCAGTAAGAAGTTTGAACACATTGTATATGTAGTTAACGTATGGAACGGTATTCGTAAGCAGAGAAGCACTTTAGTAGAACTCGTACTCGTACTCGTACTCTTGAGTATTTTGCATTAAACTATTATATAGAAATCGTCGCTTTAATTAGCCGGTCTTATAATTTCCATGCCAACTTGTATGGAACATGTACGCTTATACACGGGCAACAGCAATTTCATTACATTACACAATTATGCATTGTAATGAATGATTATAATGAATGTAATGATTTAAATTCGGGTGAAATTTTAGCAATTTCAATTCCTATTCGCTTTTAATTCTCTTGTAGGCCGCGCGAACAAGAAATATAGATATGTAAGAGCTCACCTCACTTACACTTGTGTGCCCTGTATTTGTCTTACTCAAGTATGACTATACCTACAATGGTAACATTAGAAATGTTGTGGAATTCATTCTTTCTACCTTGTTTCAACTAAAACATTTATTGGCCTTACGGATGCTCTCTATGTGCATATTTAAAAATATACAGAGTGTTTCAAAAAAGGGGGAAACAATTTCAGTTGGTATTTCAAAATATAAAGTATCTACAATTGTATAGAAATATACCTACAGAGTGGCTCACCTCAAACGGAACATAGGATGAAGACAAGAAGGTAGGCAACCAAGAATGCAAATATGTAAATATGCAAATATCAGGGAAATTACATGTAACACGTTAAATCCTATGTTCCATTTTCATTGAAACACCCGGTATATAATCCTGTAAACATGAACACCTTGTATGTAATATTAAATATGTTTTGCTCATCTAACGTTTCATTTGATATATGTATTACAATTACAAGCATGAATATGAGTCTTGCAACATTCACCTACATTTATGATATCAGCGATATAATTTGGGAGCATTGCAAATAGTCTTCTAAATTTCTAATTAGATACCTCAAAAGGTGCTTGTAGGTAGGTACATACTCAATATTATTACGAATTACTCTAAACTATTACATTCCTAACATAGGTATACAAAACGTTTGCCGCAATTGCACCATATACAGCGCGTTTATTTTACCATTGAACATAGCATGTAAAGTACACAATTTTCGCAGCTAAAATTAACGAGTCAAACTTGCTGTCAGTTATCAACTTATGCACTGACGTCATCTTGGTGTGTCGTCGTCTGTCCCACATCCCCACTCTCTTCTATACGTCGGTGTGTCTATAGCAATACTAATCCCCACTGCAATGAGTTGGACTCGTATATTTCAGTTGCGAACATAGGACATGCTATATTCGACGGTAAAATAAACGCACGGTATATTACTGCACCAGGAACATCCAACAGTTACATCCTTCCATTCTTAATTTAATTACTAAATTTTATTTATCCGTATCTACAACATACAATTAAATATATGAATACTTCTGTACTTTTATAAATGTTTATTCATTTTCAGCCCACTAGTTGGCAGATCTTGTATCTACAATTTACTAATCAAATATCTACTGTGACATTCAACGTTGAACCATTTTGTATCAATCAATCATAAGACCTTCTGAATGTATTTCGCTTGTCACGACAATATTTTACATTGCCATGAACTCCATTAGAACAATAACTTTATCTGTCGTCTTTCATCTTTGCTACGATTTGATTTAATAATACGAAATTACCAAATGTCAATTAATTAAGATTCAGAATTTGAGTGAATGTTATATTGCGGACTGCCTCAAAATTTCGCATAAATTAAATTTCAATTTACTACACTTGAACATTTATTGCCTTATACGTATGTCCTTATGTCCATTAGATATTTTCGTTTTATATATTTTATATAGATTCAATTCAATGCGTTGAGGATACTTTCATTTTAGAAATTTTACTAAACCACTTACAAACGATGTTGAGGCATTTCGTAGAATAATTTTTTATTATGTTATCAATAGCACAATGTGTTTCTAGTCATCCACCTATGAATATAAAACATGGTCTGACACATATTATTTTCCAGTTTTATCCATAAACACATGATATGTTTACAAGCAATTTAACTTGTAATGATTAATATCATTTTTTATTATTTCCTACATAAATTTGAATCTACACCAAACAACAAATGAAATGATTGAAATAAATTTAGAAAATGTAAAAATCAATTACATATTTATTTTTCGAAATTACGTGTTTTTGGTACCACTATTTAATTAATATAATATAAATTTATCGCAACTAACGCCCGACTATGCTTTAAGTAATTATAACAAATGCTGTTCAAATATTTTCAATTTAACACATTCCAAAGCAATTAAAAACTCGGTCCATTTGTGTTCTAAACTGTTGATGTGATAAATGGTGCACCACTACAATTTCGAGATGCATCGTTTTTGTATTTTCTCGATTTTCGTAATTACTGCATGCACTAACGAACAAAACGTAACAAATAATATTGCGATTTTCAGTGTGAGGTATTTTATATCAATTCGTCTGTTAAATTAAATTCAAATTAAAATGTAAACACAAAACAAAAACTGCCGAGCAAAAATAGCGTTGCTTATGCTATGAATAATTAACGAGAGCGGTTAGCATAAATATTAATCGAGTTCGCTTGTTGTCGGTTCTATCCTAAATTTGCTTGCCATTTCTTGCAATACTTTTTTCTTATTCTTAATTTCGATCAGTCTAACACATGGGTATCGACTCGAAAAGTCTTAACTGAGTCTCTGAAACTTTGCTGCAGATGTATAAGTCGATTAAGACTAATTACAAAGTGATAAATTTGTGTTTCCGGTACCACTCTCTTTCTGTTCGTTCATTCGCACGCATTGGATTAGAATTAGGCAAACAAACATCCGATTTTCTAAATTGCGCAAGGCAATCTTAATTAATCTAGGTATACGCGTGTTACAAAGTAGATTGCATATGCTGTATAATGAAATTGTGAATGATACGACAAGTCTCAATGGATTGCGTTTATACCTATTAATTGAGTTAAGTCAAAACAAAACAGATTATTATTTAATATGTAGTTCTTTTGCGCAGTATACCGGTATATTTTCGTGAATTGTGAAATTTTGATTAAATTGAAAACTGAAACTTAATCAAAAAATTAAGAAAATAATGGACGAGAAGCTGTTGACTTTTACCTAGTTAAAATTAACATTAAAAATTACGTCAGCATGAGCGAACGCAATATTCTCTTCTTTTATGTGTAACGTTAATTTCGTCAAGCAATTCAATTTTATTATACCTACATTTCTCTTGATTCAATATGTGTATACTCACGTAATAGTGTCGTGCTCATAAATATCCTAAATTATTGTTTCCATTATGACATGAATTCTGGTATATTATAATCAGCCTTTTGGGCACTATAATTTATGGAGGATATCAAAAGTGCATCGTTATTAATTAATTATTGTATTTATTGGCAACAATATTTTGATCTATTATAAATTAATTGTAAATTTATATCTGTAATTAGTACAATGACTCTTCCCAATGTTACCTGCTAATTCATGCTAACCATAATGGTATACCTACAATTTTTAATTGTTCCAAGTGATGGGCTTGTATTAAGTTTCTACATTAGCGAATTAAACTAAAAATCCCACACAAAAATTAAAATGTTTGCACTGTGTTCAAAGAGCATTCATTAATAATGGGTTTCGACTAGTGATTTTTAGTAATGTTTTAATAATAGTAAAAGAAAGTGTTTGTGGTGAGGAGTATAAAAGCGAGAAACTGATCGTTCCGAAATCAGAGCGATTCCAAACCTCCAAACATGAAGGCGATTGTAAGTATACCACAAAAAATTCCTAAAAATTATTAATTTTGATTTAATTTCTTCAGTTGTTTATTAGCGCCGTGTGTTTGTGCTCGGCTTTAGCTGCGGAAACAACAAAGGATTCTCAAGAGACCACTAAACAAGTGAAACGTAGTTTTAGTTTGGGTGATCATGGAATTTCGGAATATGGAGGCGGCTGGTCGGGCGATTTTGGCGGTAGTCATGGCTGGCACGACGATCATCATCATTCTCATGAACATGTGAAGACACAAGTTGTTACCAAGAAGATTCCTGTGCCATACACAGTTGAGAAACATGTGCCTTACACAGTCGAAAAGAAGGTACCATATGAAGTTAAGGTACCGGTTCCGCAACCGTATACTGTTGAAAAGAAGGTACCATATCCAGTTAAAGAATACATCAAAGTACCATACTATGTTCCACAACCATACGAAGTAATTAAGAAGGTACCATACGAAGTTAAGGTACCAGTACCTCGTCCTTATGAAGTTAAGGTTAATGTACCAAAACCATACACCGTCGAGAAGAAAGTTCCTTATGAAGTTAAAGTAGCAGTACCTCAACCCTATACAGTTGAGAAGAAAGTACCATATGAAGTAAAGGTTGAAATTCCTGTACCAGCTCCATACACCGTTGAAAAGAAAGTACCATATGAAGTTAAGGTACCAGTTGATCGTCCATATACCGTCCATGTTCCAAAGCCATACCACGTAACTGTCGAAAAACACGTACCGTACCCAGTTGAAAAGCCAGTACCATACGAAGTTAAAGTACCAGTTGATAAACCATACCCAGTTGAAGTACCGAAACCTGTACCGTACGAAGTGAAAGTGCCAGTACCGAAACCTTACACTGTCGAAAAGAAAGTACCGTATGAAGTTGAGAAGCCAGTACCATACCCAGTGAAGGTACCAGTAGATAAGCCTTTCCCAGTGTACAAAGAAGTTCCATATCCGGTTGAGAAAGAAGTTCCTTACGCAGTTAAGGTTCCAGTGCATGTACCAATTCATATTGATCATCATCACGAACATCTAGAACACCATGAACACCATGATCATCATGTTCATGACCTTCACGAGCATCCTCAGATCGAAGAATCTCATCATAGTGATGAAGGATGGAAACCTTCAGCTTCATCTTATTCCAGCTCTTCACTACATTCTTACCATCATTAAATTAACAATATGAATCATTTTTTAGTTAATCACGTAAACGACAAAAACAAATCGATCCCAATGTGCTGTGCTTGTTAAATTTTTTATGTTCACTTTTCTTGTTAATACTTAAATAAATATTTAAATATGTATGATTTTGGGTATTAACTATATAATTTCTGACAGGTGCTCCATTTGATTTATGTGTGGCCAATACAAAAAACATAAACGAATGCAGTCCTTGCAGGTTGCGTTAATTAATTTTCGACTTCCACAAAATGTGCGGTATTGATGATACACTCAGCCATTAAGCATATTTTAGAACAAAATGCTTAATTCTGGAAAATTTAATCTCAACATAGGGTTTGCCCCATTTGGTTGGGTAAAAAGTATTATATGTGACTAGAGAGAGGATGTATATGATACTCGGCAAGTAAATCCCAAACCACTCGCCTAGCATATACAATTTAGAATTAAGCTGACTCGAAAAAAAATCTCGCTAGGACTTTATTTCATATAAATAATATTTCCGCGTTCTATTTTTTCATTATGCACAATTAAAAAATCCTTCGGGTACACTATTAAATGTGGAACGTATAAATTTTTTTTGTTTAATTAAATCTGCAAAACGAACGAACAGCAACCGCTCGCGAAAATACAATGAATGTCGGGGCGTGAAGAAGAAAATTGTCCTGCGGCACTTTGAAATCGAAAATTTAACTGTGTTATTTATGACCATCACTTCCTTGTACTAAATAACAAATTAATAATTAACTCGTTTTAATGACTTCTTTCGACCATTAATAAATGAGCATAGGTAGAGGCGGATTTAGTGGCCCAGGACCCCTTCGTCAAACAGTGTTAGCCCAGAGCCACGAAAGTTAGCAGTTTTCTGATCATAGGTCTTATCGAAATTATTTAGGTTCTTGTCCATTAAAAACCTCGAAAGGAATGAAAAGTTTAAGTGAATTGCGAATTGTGTTTAAATTGGTAATGAAACTAAAATTGACTGAAAGTTCTTGTCTTCGTCGTTTGCTTTCTACCATTCGAAATACGTAATTTGTATTCCGTTGCATTGTTTGTTGTTACTCAGTATAGTTGTTGTTTGTTGGCTGTTGCACTGAATATTTTAAAATCCTTCATTACTCACTGCTTTTAACTATACGTATTCAGTCCATCTAGTACTTACGAAGCGTACAGCGAGAATGAACACAATTCCCATCTGTTTTCATTGCTGGTTTTACAATATTAAATATTTTAACTTTAAATTACCATTTATATTCGTTTAGTCACGTTACACATATATTTACAAATGTTTTATTATTGTTTCAGGTGAGTCGACATTTCCAGTTCTAACAACTGAATGCGAAAGTAACTCTTTTTGACCGTCCGTATGAAATGCGAAAACTTCGTTTCGACAAGATGTTTGAGGTCAATTCGTAAGTAAGATATAAATAATATATAAAGTTATCAAAAATATACAAGGTGTTTAAAGAAATCACTAAAATTTAGAAAAAGTTACTTTGAATAAATAACTTTTTGTGTTATCTTGCAATTGGAAACCCGCTTAAAGACAAAGTGAAAGTGGTAATGCCAAGCATTTACAAAATTTAATTAACGACTTATTAAGATATCATCAGCTGTTAAATTAACAGATGGTGTACAGAATGTCTGGTCTACTTGATACATTAATGAAGAGAAAAGCTTGATTTATTAGAGAATTGAAATCGCGTTTATAATCCTGAACTTTGTGTTTTAAATATTAATTTCTCATTTCTGCATGTATACGTTAAGAATGAGAATTTGCAAGAAGAAGATGTATTAACAACTTACATAACAAATTGCTATTCGCTAAGGAATTTCTCTTTCCCTTTCCCTTATATCAATTTCCATCTTATACCTTACCTGAAAGGTAATAATATGGATGATGTTCAGGTTCCGTAATACCAAAGGATATAGGAAAACAGTTTCGGACTACTTCCTCTTTGCTTGTAAATAGTCAGTAACTAATGGCATTCTAAGTTCACGAATCGACCTGTCAAAAGTTTCAAACGTTTGGAAACGTTCCGAATTCCAAAATTGATATCGCTGTAGCATTTCACAAAAGATGCATTATGCATTTCACTCCAACATATAGTTTCTCGCCCGAATACATCAGGAACCGCATCGTGAGGTATTGTGGCGCAAATTGAAATTACTGTTAAAACTCGTTAAGCTCAATGAACGCATTTCATACATTTTACTCGCTTAACGGTTTTTGTTAATAAAATATTGAACCAAGTTTAACAGCTTAAGCCAAAGTTGAAAATTTTAATGGCTTAATTTTCAATATATTGAATATTGTAAATTTCACTTTCGTTCTGGCTCTTTGTTTGCATAACTTTATAATTCCCTAACAATGCCGACGCAAATGAACTCATTCGAAACAAAGTTCGGCAGGAAACGTGAGTCTCCGTTTAGGTTTGCTGTATTTAACGCAACATAGTTTAGGACATCTTCGTCTTCAAAGGACGCAATTGGAATCCAAGATGGTCATGTTTGGTCTTAATATTGGATTAAGGTCGTCCCTTCCCTTGTAATGTGATGCGACACGATCTGGACATCAAGTTGACTGCCACTTGCTGCGTGTAGTATCCAACCAGCCTGATGCCTGGTGCACAACAACTGTGAACTGGGTATACGGAGTTGTAATATTATATTGTCGACTCATCTGCCGCCACGTGCTTGTTTCATCGTTCTCTTCATATCGTTTGCGGTACTTGCTACTCTACTAGCCGAAACACAAGTCCTGAGAGACGAACATCGAACCTTTGGAGGAAAAGCAGCGGAAACTATTTCGTCTACTTGAAAATTTATGTATAACATCCGTGAATTATTAACGGATCCTCTAATGAACTCGTAAGTCCGAACAGAAGTTATAATTGCATCTGGAAATGGTTTGGAATATTCGCTGCAAGCCTCTGGCAATGATGGTCTTACCTCAGGCTTAAGTGTATTTCTTGTTCGAATTAAGCATGCCACAACGATTACGCTTGAGAATGTCGAGACGTTTCGCCTTCGCCGTGAAATAACGAGATTATTCAATTAAATAATTTTTGTGATTGAATTATCGAGCGCACTCAACAATTCAAGTGAGAAATATGTATTTGCGAGTCTAAGGACTATTTCCACGGGAATTCAAGTAATGCGGATACGGTATGACGTTTTCTTCTTTTCTCTTTTCTAGATGTGATATTACAAAATCGATTAACTGAAGTTAATTGACACGAAGGTATAATGCATCTTAGTGAATTAATCGAATTAAGTTTGTTAGAGGATCTGTAACGAGTACTGCAGAGCTATTCATGCATGTTACGCTAGGAAACCTTTTAGCTCTGGTAATTACTTCAGGGATACCTCTTCTAAACTACCCCCATGGTTCTGCTTTCCATTCACGCATATATTTACCATACTGCAGCACCGGGCGACGATGAAGGACATGTTTGTACATCGCGTAAACGACGAGGGCGCTTTAAATGTAAGAGAAAAAAATATTTTTTTTAAATCCCTGCACGACCATCGCTAATGCTACGACGACGACAATTTGGAACGATGTCTTTTTAAAAACAAGCCCATCATACATTTTAACAATATTAACGAGCGAAACGACCCTAAAAACAACGCGCCCATTATGCTAAAGTGAAATGAAATTAGTGCTGGTGAGAGTGCTGGTCGACCTATTCGCACAACCCCTTAATGTCCGTCCGCAATACATGAAGGTGCCGCACGATTTTGCCCGCAGGCATCGTATGATTACTGGGTTTTTATGCAAGCACGGCCTTAATTAGTGAACGCTTTACTGCGACTACAAAGTAGCGAGTGATCATAGCGATGGATATATGAAAAGCTGGCGTTAAAACTGTTAAAAATCGAGAAATCGTAAGTGTTACATCAAAATACCGCATGTCTTATTGACAGATATAGTGAAACAGTCCCTCTTCTACAGAATCAACTTTTTATTATGTCTACAATTATTAATTGCTCGAGAAGTATACTATTAGAACTAATTCTGTTGAAAATCCGCCACTGTTTATGAATAACGTAGAGTACTAATTGTGGAATGTAATGATACGCAACGCCTGTGTGATAATTCGTACCTCCGCCACATTGCCACTCTACCGTTAAACTAAGTTGCGTTAGTGGCGCCCCACAAATTCGCCTAGTAGAAGTAGTGTCTCTACGTTACAGCAAAATACCGCAAGTCTTATTGACAGATATAGTGAAACAGTCCCGCTTCTACAGAATCAACTTTTTATTATGTCTACAATTATTAATTGCTCGAGAATTATACTATTGGAACTAATTCTGTTCAAAATCCGGTACTGTTTATGAATAACGTGCAGTATTGATTGTGGAATGTAACGATACGCAACTTCTGCGTTAAAATTCGTACCTGCACCACATTTTCATTCTACCGTTAAACTAAGTTGCGTCAGTGGCGCCCAACAAATTCGCCTAGTACAAGTAGTGTCTCTACGTTACATCAAAATACCGCATGTCTTATTGGCAATAACGTAGACTCGTAGAGTATTGATTATGGAATGTAACGATACGCAACACCTGCGTGAAAATTCGTACCTGCGACACATTTCCGTTCTACCGTTATACTAAGTTGCGTCAGTGGCGCCCCACAAATTCGCCTAGTAGAAATAGTCTCTAGGCACTGACTTGCGTAGTTTCGCTCTTTTCAATCTCGAAGCCTGCTTTTTAACGCCCCTGGTGTCAGGTACGAATTTTAACATATACATTTACATTGTATTCCCACAATTGTATTCCCACTTTTCAACTCCTATCTACGTATGAAAAGCACAATAACCTACAACCACGCTCATAGTTATTTATATTTTGTGGCCGACCAATCCATTTCCGTCTACAAATACCCTCTCCTTGTATTAATTAATAATGAATTACCCAATTAAACTAGAACGCACGTTTTGCCCAATTCAAATTTAAAATGTATATATCTCGCTATAGGTTCGACCGTTCTCAAATTTAAGCAAACGAGAATAATAATTATGAACTACCGTTTTAAATTTTATGCATTCAAGCTCATTTGTAATTTCATTTTATCATAAAGTTTAGTAATTAATCTGAATAACTCCTTTCAATATAAAGACCTACATTAATAATCCTTGGAAAGGGAAAAGCGAGTTTGTGATAGATTTATGCAAAATTTCCTCTTGTTAATTAAGAACGTTGCGCGGACTCTACTCTTTTTTAAATATTTATCGGAAAACGTTGACTTCCGTTATTGATTGCCCGATTCTTGGCTATAAAAATGTAGTCCATGCTTTTTTCGCTTAAATCGACTTATTTTAAATTTAAAAGTCAAAGAAAATGTTGTGATTGTTAAAGGAAACGAATAATTTTCATCCATGCTAGACTAGATTGTTCTTAATTATTTTAAAATGAGAAAATATGTAGGTACGTCTGGAAATATTTGTTTGTTTTGGTGAATTTATTCTGAGTAATATTAAAAGGGTGGCATAAGAATGAAGGGTAAATGTATTGTTTGTGAAAAGCTCGATGGCGCATGAAGAAAACAAAGGAAAAATTAATTCTATTTATTGTTTTCCGTGTCTACAATACAGAAGTTCAGGAAAGGTTTACTCGAAAATCTCAAGCAGACACTTGATGATACTTTTCACATAAACACAACGAACGAAACGAGAGCAAATTTTGTGACGACTGAATGAAGAAAGAGAGAAATAGCCGGAGATAGATAAAGGATTACTATTATTATAACATTTACCACTGTGCTGTTCTGATAAGATTTATATGCGCTGCTTTGGATTGCTTTGGATAAGGGCAATAATATACTATATAAAGGAGAAAGTTTAATCTTTAGGGTGGAATAAAATCGGTCGGACGGCTTTAGCAAAAGTAGTTGTCACTCTTTATGCGTCTCGTCTCGTATGTCGTATACACTCCAATTAATAGTTGACGAGAAGAGTTTCCAACGCAATAAATTCATCATGATACCTTTGGTTCGAACAATAAGCCAAAGCTGAGGGTGATGTGACAGTATGGAAGAGTGCGACAAAGGTAAAGACAATGATGGCGCGTAAAATGTAAAAAAGGTCCTTTCTCTTCCACTTTTGCCAACAACTTCGTACATATTTGCAATGGAACCGGTAGCACGCTGGATGAAATCAAAGCCGCATAATTACTGTTGACAAATCCTTATTTAAGGTAAAAGTTTTAATGAAAGTTAATTCTTTGCGCTGAAATGCGAAATATGCGGATACATTTCAGGAGATAAGAAGTACGAAAGTGATTTTGATTGTGAAATAAAAGTTTAATTACGTTTCCTCGGCCTTTCGCCAGCTTTTATTAAAATTTTGAATTCCCTCTTCAATTAAATCAATGGTAGGGTAGATTTTACGTGTTGGGTATTTTTCATTATTGGTTTGTTTTTTTTTTATAAAATTCTATTATTGAAAAAAACATGTGGTGATTATTTGGAAGATTATTCAAATTCGAACAATTCTATCGGAATTTGATCATAACGGAATTGCCAATACAAAAACAAAGAACCAAAAATATTTCCTGTAGCGTGTTGTGTATTCCTATTCTATAGTTGCCTTGTTTGCGTTTCCCGAAGGCAATTATTCCAGCTTTAGTTTGGTAATACATATATATCAGAAAATTATTGCCATTGCTTGCTAGAATACCTAAAAGCTAAATAGCGAGAGCAGTTACACAGTATTTATCGGAATTCAATAGACGACCGCATGTTATAGCGCTTGGACAAAAGTATTCGTTTTCGATTGTAATTATAAAGAGTTTATGTTCTACTTTGAACAAGACTATCAATAGGAAATATACAACGAGGTTATGTATTTAATAACCAATTCGACGCAATATACGATTCGATCGAGTGTTTCCATCACTGCAAGAAATTAATAGCGAAACGAGAAAATAACACCGAAGAATATGAAGAGTGTAGAATAGTACATTACGTAATAAAAGTGGAAGCTGCTTATTGCGCACGAAGCGAGTGTAGCAATTGCATCGATCCACTCGTATTACGTACTATACATTTTCTACGACCACACAATATAATAATTTCATAGACTCAAAGAAAACAACCCACAGAACAAGTGAGGTCATCTGGTTGCATGCATCCAGGCGGTTGTCAACTTCACCTTGTGCGATTTACTTTTCCAGTTTAATTTCGTCACACAATATAATAATTTTATAGACTGAAAGAAAGCAAACCAAATAAATTAACAAAGTGCAACATGATACTTTTATGTACGGCTAAAAAGGTCTACTGTTGCTAACTTCGGCATGTAAATTTACTTTATCCGTATCATTTTGTAACACTTTGAATGTTCGTAAATACTCGTTTTCAGCGCCTACTGTTTGTGCGTATTTGTCTATTTTCCGTAGTGGTCTTAGAAAAATTATTGATGCAATCGTGCATTAGATTGAAGAAAAAAGAATCAAATTCGTGTTATTGAAGTTATACGAGTAGAAAATATAACCTCAATGTTTTCACGCGTCTCGTGTTCTGTCGTCCACCCGACGCGGAAGTGTAGTAAAAGAATTTTGTTACAAAGTGACTGGCATAAAATTTAATTTTCCAATTGGCTCGATAAGAAAATAATATAGTAAAATCCTAGTAGCGATTGTAGGGTCGCTCGACTTTTGGGAATAGCAGTTAGTGTCCTAGTTGTGGATGTTGAAAGATGTATATATAGTTGAGGAATGTGTGTTACAGAACTACCACTACTGATGGTATACTATTGCCTCCGCTCGTGTATAAATGTTTGTGTATGCGTTGTTGACTTCCACCGACTGGAAGATATGGCTTGAAAACGCAAGCAAACAGTTCCGGCCGTAGCCACCATGGCGCCGGGTTAAGACTTCCCTTAAATATAGTATATATTTTACTCAAACCCATCCGAATGAACGTCACCTGCTCTATTTTCTTTTCTCGGTTTTCTAAGAGAGCTTTTTCGGAAGCATTGTTATGTTACTGACTGTTACTTCTTACTTCCTTACGAATATACTACGCTATGTCGTTACTTTACTTCTACTTCTTCAACTAAGTGTGTTAGTTCCGTCTTCGTTGGCGCGTTCGAACACGAAAGCTCACCGGATAGATACAACGAGTAGACCATAAACTCAAATAATTACTACGTAAAGTTATTTGCATCCTGGTTATTCAGAAATGTGCATTTAGTTTCCAAACTTGACCGAAACTATAGAAATGGATATAGAAAACAAAAATGCTAAATGTTTCTTCGTGCCGTCGAAGGATTTATGTTTTAGGGTAAAACGGCATAACAAACCAGCTGAATATTTTAAGATAGAAATACTATTCTGTTTGGCTTATTGTCTAACATGAATATTTGATCTACATTCAAAGAGCTCGAAAGAGTATATGCATTTTATTTCTAGTAGATATTCCAAATAAACATGAGTGCCTGGCCAAGTGCGTCAACCGAGCCTGCCAGTTTCGTCCTTGCCGTTTCATTCGGTACTCATTATGCTCGTCGTGCTTGCCATGGTAGTAAGTATATCGAGATAAGAATATATTTTGGCCTAGTCATCCCGTCTAGCTATAGTGGAGGATTTTTTGAATAATGCATATATCGCCTCCAGATATCTGTCCATCGATCACCGGCCAATTCCTCCAGAAAGAAATAAAGTTTACATATCATAAATATTGTATTCTACCTTTTCAGACATATGATTGCTTTTCGCATGAAGAATATAGCCCTAGCGTTTTTCAAATGTTCGCATTCGTTTAACAAAAGGTTGCTATTCTTACAGTTATACAGTTGACGAAACACCGTTTGATTCAAACAATTTCATTGTTGATTTCCTTATATATTGTACTCGACAATAAAAACAACATTTCGAAATAAGTGTATACACTATACGACTATAGACACAAAATCAACAAAAATTACTATAATAAACTGGCAACAACAAGTCTAAGTGCACATTTTTATTTTCAATTTTATTTCGCTCAACGTTAAACGATAACGTTTCGTTTCATAAATCTTATATAGCTTTGTGAAAATACTGTGAAAAAAATACCATTTCCTCTTTGGAATTGTATTGAGTGAACATAAAAAAAAAACTCAATTTGTTGTGTTTGATTAGGATCCTAATTTGACAATATAATTTTTGGGGTTTTTACTTTCCAACCGCATACCGACCTTTTATAAGGTTACTTTTCTGGTTCACCATTGATTAAATTTCATTTTTTTAGGAATTTACTAAATTATTTTATTATGGCTCTTATTTTACGTCGCAATATCAAAGAGTCCGCAACGATTCCAAAAGTAAATAATCCATATGAAAACATCAGAATAACTTACATTTTATTCCGGTCCGAGCGCCCAGGTCCAGGAGTAGTTGGTCTCCGAAACGAGGAATTTCTCAGTTCTATCGCAGAATACGCTCCAATACTCCAAAAAGGCAAAAAAATAAATTTAACCGCCCATGCACACCAAGAAAAATATAAAGTAAAAAAAAAGATTTATATCAGAATATATGTATTTCTAGAGGCCACAAAATACCATTTGCATTCTATTTTCGTTGCCCATATCCACTATATTACCAGGAATATATTCGGGATTATTGTTTGGATTACGAGCAAAAAAATACAACTCTGAAGACTAATAAGATTTCGAAATTTATCAAAAGTTTTCCCTCTCAACATGGGTTCTTTCCAGAACGCGGATTGCCAAATATAATCGTGCTTTTGCGCCTTAACTTCTAATATCCCACGGTGTCCTCATTACTCCATTATATTCTCATTTGTGTTCTTTTTTTGTGTTTTTTAGCGTCGTGGGATGTGTTTGCGCTTTTATTGCTTTCAGTAACCTATTGGCCTCCTTGGCATTGGCAACAGTGGGAATGTAGGAACAGAAAATCGCACAGAAAATTGCTCTCAAAATTGAATAGCATATTACGATGCTACTACTGATGCTATACACTCGGAACACAGCATTTTTATTAGAGACATTATAAGACAACGACACATACAATGGCTTCACATAATGATCATTTGAATTATTTTTATAGTTTTACACATTTTTCTTTTGTATGAATTTGCTACAGATTGGACTTAGAAATGTCTTCAACCTTCGACGCCTTCTGTTTGAACATGTTTTAGTAGTTCGTGCTTTTTTGTCGTCGGTTTTACAAATTAGGTAAAATTTGTTTCAATACATAATAGATGGAGAACGATAAATTACGAACACTTTAGGATAAAAACGACGCTTTTAAAGGCTCACAGAATTGATTCTGTATATAAGGACGCAATTGATTTTCTTTCATGTAATTCTCTTAATCGTATTTTCTAAGAATCCGCTTCAGAGACCTTCAGTCGGCTGGAACACAATAACGTCACAGAATAAGTAAAAAGTTTGTTGCCCGGATGGGATTCGAACCCATACTCGTGCGACAAGCGAGCATCGTGGCTGAACACATTCACCCGACCACCGCGGCCCCATCCCACAATGGAGGAAAATTTTTATATGAACACATGCATTCAATATGAATAACACATTGGAACTAATTTTTATATTTTAACGAACACTGCAATTTGCATCTGTGCTCATTTGTGAAGGCAACCTTCTTATTCATCCACCCGGAAATTTTAACATTACTCGATATTTTAATACAAATTTGTAGCCTTGATTCGAACTAAATAAAACGCTCCCGGGAATTTAGTCTCTTACTCTTACAAATCCTCCAATACATCCTGGACAATACATGAACAATAAATGTAGCAAGGAAAAAAAATATGTGTTGCGTATTTGTTCCGGTATGCCCCAGAATTTCAAACAAACGGGCGAGCGGAGCTGAACTGAACTTTCCCGAAAGGTTACCTACATTCAAATACGTTCAGCTAACATTTACAACTGGACATTCTCTAACTACTCCCAAGGTGGTTCCTTTCTGCCACCAGCGTGTGTTGGCGTTACGGCATTACAGTATTTTTTGTATTTTGCAAGCTTCTTCGCAATTTTTGATATGCGCATCAATTTGAATAAATAAAATATCGAGATAAAGAATTTGCTCCATCCAATACCAGCAATACCGATAGCTAAAATTTCGTCCTTCAGTGTATCCCAAAGACAATATGTTTCGAGACAATTTTATAAACACATGAAGTTGCAGAGGTTTAAGAAAACCTTTCCATAATAGCAGCAGTTTTGATTTCTTTTACTATTGTCACGACTCGGTTTTAAAGATGCTGAAGACTTCTTCATTGTCGGGTTGGAGACTCTCTTGGCGTTGAGGTCATAAAGGGCCAGGTTGTTTGCAGAAGGGAGACACAAGACATTTTGTAGAAAGAGTTCTTTATTACCTCAAAGATGTTGATCTGTTTGGTGCTGGTGTGGTGAGCTAGAGCTTGTACTGGTTCGATATTTTTTTTTCGGTAGAAGAATCCTGCATAGGATAACTACTGACTCTTGTCAGTAGCCAATGTCAGACTCTTACTGACTAAACTCACACCTAAATACCTATCTTCGGAAAAAGATCCATGGATAGGAAGCCTGGAAGCGCCTCTGCCGTAGAAAGAGGAGGACCTAGACTGCGCTACTCTATTTATACTAAAATATACCCTATTGCCTTTATGACAGCGTCATCACTTCGTGACAGTATGAAGCCCACATCTTTCTAGAGCTACAAACTTATATTTGAACTGTTACGAGGTGATTAACTTTTAAAGATTTCCTACCTACCAACTTAAATGTCATGTGTCAATCTATTATATTGTAAACACCATCTGCGGCATTCTCATTCGCTCGTTTTATAGTTAATCAACACAGCGTGATTAATTAATTATTAAATGCACTTTGTTTAGTTTCCTGATCGCATTCTGTGCGTTTCTGAAACTTTCCTTAATAAATATAAGCGTCCCTAAATATATTACAATTCTGTAGTACCTTAAAGAGCACATTATGAGCTGCATTTGCGTACCTATTCGTTAATATTAATTAAGAGGATATGGAAATATTCCTATTCGTACCATACCTTGGAGGAGTCTGAGCTGGCAACAATTTTCATCAAATCATAATTTAAACATTGGGACATTACTCTCGTCAACGCGTATTGCTTTCTCACTTGATTAATATTTAGTTATTTATTTGCACCTAATTAGGAAGTCGTGCGTCGACGTGAACTAGGGCATATACACAGTTAAGAATTATATAAGGGGAAAGAGGTTGGGATTCAATTTAGAAACACAATTACTCATTTCTCCCCGTCAACTTGTACTCTTCTTCCCTGCTTCACAACACAACACATCTTGATATATATATATTTCTATACACATTTATTTATGACTCTACTGTTTCAAGACGAATAATTTAAGACGTTTGCTGCTTGTTTCTATTAAGGTTGTCATCATTGATAAGTCTTTAGATTGCTTATATTCACAATTCAACAATTATTCTTATTGTGTTTTGATTCAGAAACAGCGCTCTGAATGGCCAACGCAATAAGGAAAACAAAAAAGTCAATTTGATTTTAATTTAAACTAAACGTTCCTGGAATCTTTTACATTCCCGTGCAAGCTATTCGAAAATAGTTTTCTGCTTTAGTCAATTCCTTTTACGATTTCCTTTCAATTCGTTTTAATTTGCTTAATGCTTGTACTTGTTGTTCGCAAATAATGAAAATTTTAACGTTTGTAACTGCAGTGCGGCATAGTCCTTTTTATTTTTTTGTTATATCCTCTCTTTTTAAGCAAGGATTCATTGTCTCAATTTACCGGAGAACCTTGGAAAACATTTTCGATTTCATCAATCGACAATAAAATCATTAAAGCTACAAGAGATCGACTTGAGGATCAATCAAAATATTTTGAACACTAGAAAATTGATTGGATGGCTTATACATTTTTTCAAACGGAACGAAACATAATTGCAATATTTTTTATTATCTATTTCCCAACATGATATTCAACGCCCCGGGTGGGGGGGGGCAGATATAAGAGATTATTCCATCCCCAACATAATTAAATATAATTTAAGCGAATATTTTCAGCAAGATCAAGGGATTAGTAACCTTCTGGAGTTTTAAAATTTGCTTCTAACTCGTTAGGATTAAGTACTACTTATAAGCATGTAGCAAAAATATACTCTTTACTTTTATAAAAATTTAAACCTTTCAAATGGAGAGCAAATGTAATTTTTTTGTTTCAAGTGCTTTTTGTTTTATTACAGTTTCGCTTCAGAAAAATTAAGAAGGAGCGTACATAAGTAGTAATTTTATGAAAAGGATAATAGTGGCTAATATTTTCTTTTTTACTCTATGAGACTTTGTATTAGTTTTTCAATCATATTTGCAACTACCTACGGCTACATAATATTTTCTTCTGTTCAGAATCGGAGAGGGTTTAAATAAATAATAAAATTCATATGAAATACTGAAAAGTGAATATCAAAAGTACAAAACTGCGTATATTCCCTCCCACCTCAATGAAATTGAACGAATATGTGCGTCTAGACAGCATATGTTCAAAGCCATAGGCCCTTCAACATGTTCTTTTAACTAATTTTCTTACTTGCCCTCGTGAAAGGAGCATTATGCTTTCTTTAAATATTTAAGCAATGAAGGCAGGAAGAACTACGTTCATTAGTCTAAATGAATTCTACATCTACACTCTTTTGAGAAAGAGTTGGTGGGGGGAAAATTATGTGAAGCAAGCGTAAATAAACACACTTGCGTTTATTAATTTATCAGAGTCGCGAATCTAGCGTTCGCCTAAAATCTGATCAACAAACTTTATAGCGTTTCGGCCTTAAACTGTTTACTTGACCCGAATTTTCAAATATATGTACAACAAACATTCTATAATACTAAGTGCTAAGTTCTCAACTAGATTCTCTGTTATCCTGCTTAAGGACAATCGCACCTGGCCACCGTTTCGCACAAATCACTTTAATTACGTACGATAACACGCAAACACATACGCCGGCAACATTTAAATCCTATATGCGCATTCATCTTATATAATTGCTTGCTCGTGCATTTTTTTTTTCATTTTCCATATATTTTCATTTTCTTAACCTTCCTGCCGGAACTTGTTTCACTGGAGATGACAAAAACAAACAATCTGCAATAGTCTTTCATGTTGATGAGTTCATGTAGATGTAACAAAAAGTACTTAGGTTCGCACACCCTCGGGCTATGAATATTATATCTTCCCGAGGGTAAACCCACGTCGTCGGAAAGTGTAACCATCACACATGCACTTACAACTAAGGCAAATCTTTTCATTTTGGCAGACGATAAATTCTCGAATACAACAAACAACTTCTTTTCTCCCATTTTTTCTGAGAAACTGTTTAAATATTTTAAAAACGTCGACAGTTTCAACACATGGCGCGTTGTGTTGTCGTGCAGACATATTTTTTGCCAAGAAACGTCCATCTCAATCTCAATGCTGTCATAAAATTACCCAGCAATACAAAAAGCGAAGTTTTATAGATCTTGGGCTGAATTTAAACATGAAAATTAAATGAATTTGACGAAATGAATTTATTGATGCATTTTTGAAATGCATTTATTCAAAACTCTTTTTCTGTAGATACGTACATTCGCCTTTCAATTGCTAAACAATGTAACAATGAAATAATAATTATTTACTTTTAATTTCAAAAACGGAATAATTTCAATTCAAATAAAATGTTAACGTTCATGAAACATTCTTGCGGAAACGTTAACGTTACGGTGGCGGTTTGTATATAACGTTGGCGTTCTGTAATAACCTGATTGGGAAAGAGTCAGCATTTCCCATTGCAAATCTGGTTTCACGGACTATGCTTCCGCATATTGAAATCGGAAGTCCGGTCCGAAATGGTTCGCATTGCATTTTTATATAATTTTGCGCCGCACCACCATTTCAGTGTCGCCGCATGCTTTATCGCACAAACACGTAGTTTTTGGGTAAGCATTTCGAACACGAAACGCCTAGCTCCACTGCCATTTGTACTAAACATGAAAATCTACTTAAAACGCAATTAAACTAAAATTATGTCAAGCATATCCCCCAAAAAAGTGCATTTGCCACGTCTCGTTGCATATACTCGCATTTCAGTTGCAGCCACCGCTATTATATACCTACATTTCCATTTGTCTACACAACAACCTGGGACGACATTCAAAACTATTTTGGTACGCTATAAAATTTTCCTTTTTTTTAATGTCGCACCTGTTTGCACATCACTCTTTGTAGGCATATGTTTCTGCGCAAGAGTATTAAATTAAAATTTCATAATTTATTTAGAAAATCTTTGTACCATGCAAAAGGATTGCCACGACCAACTGTTTGTAGGTGTATTTCTTTAGAAAATTTGGATAAAGGAAAATTGTATATCACAAGTTTTATTTTATTTTACTATTTTATACTCAACCACGAAAATGCAACATTCCTTCGCATTTGTTGAAACATTTACAAAATGCTTTTCGACAAGCTGGGTTGCTATATTCGAGAACATTTTAGTTACGATATTTAGTTAGTGTTCGCATCGTCCGGAAATTAGTGTAGAGGGTCAAAATGGGAAACTAAACGATGGCGTTAGTTTATGGAGCGAAACTAACACCATCATCAATGTGTAGGGTCGGCGCCTAATTCTAATTAATTTCAAAATTTTCAGCCGGTGACCTATCAAATAATTTAATGAAACAACAATTTACATGGAATAACAAACATAATCACTTAATAATTCAGCGACTTACGCATCCTGACTAACTAAATTTCAACACAGGAACTGTAAACATGATTGCAAATTTTCAACTGATTGTACGCACAGGTTAAGTTCAAATAAAATCTTACGATTGGCCTAAAAACGTTCATGAATTTGAACAATTTTCCTTTTTAATACGAAACGATCCGAACGATAATAAATCGTATGTAATTGCTTAGCATCTAGCCTCTAGCGGATATAAATCCTTGTCTGTTAAGGGGGTTTTCAAGAGGAAAGGGCGCCGGCGACGACTGCCTTATTGCTTAGTTATATAACAGAAACGGACGCCTGGAGCAATTTCAAATCACAAACTAATTTGCGTCTTTGTGATATACCAGGGGTTCTCAATGTCATGGGTCGCAAGCCGACTTTGGTTGTAGTACGTGAAGTACTATGAATTTTAAACGAATGGGTCTCGAAAAATGATAATTTTCGAAAGTGGGTCTCGGGCCGCAAAAGTTTGAGAACCCCTGTGTTATACCATTTCAATTATTCGAATATGTATTGTGCGTGAAGCAAGCCTAAATCTACCTTTCAATATCAGGATTAAAAGTCACTGGCTTGGAATGGTCTTACAAACATAGTAAGACGAAATACATAGTTCACTATGAGACGTGTAAAAGAATGAAAGAAATTGAAGATTTTAATTAAAAACTTGTAATTTTCAACTTTGTTTCCGTGCCGTATTTTCTTTTAAAAGAACTCACTGCTTTATGATTGTATAAGTATATACACCGTTGGTTGCTTTCTGTTTGCTGTCTGGTTTTAAATAAGGAAAATTACGATTTGCCATAAGCAGAAGCTACCCGTACACCGAAATGCCGCCGAGTCGGGCTAAATAATAAGAAGAGAACAATAACATCCAGCCAGCACTAAAAAGCGTTGCTGCATGCCGCACAGAAGATTATTTATATCTTCGCAATTTGTTATTTGCCATTCAAACGTTCCGAGAGTTTTGTAATTATACCTAGTACCTGAAATTGATGTAAAATATGATTGCTCAAGCTTCGTTTAACATCGCCGGCTTCTGATTTAATATAAAATCGCAATAAGAACTTGCTTCACGAAATTGATTGCTTTGGTCTTTACGATTTACGAATACAACGTATTTGACATATTGATATTACAATTTATAATCACCTAATGCATGGAGCACGATCCCCGCTCGCCGCACAACTATGGGTTCGAATTCCATCCGGACGAGACTGTCCTTTCCGCCTTCCGGTCTAGGACCACTCAGCGCGGCCGTTTCTCTGCGCCCAAACGGCCGCCCCAGAAAGGCTGCGCCCAAAGGTGGCATTCCGTTTCCTTTCACGGATGTCTCTCGTCTAGGAGCCATGGATGTAGTGTCCGGAGATGCAAAAAGAGCCCAACTAAGTGGCATAGGTGGTGTGGCGTAAGTCATACTTCTCAAAACAATCAACATAATCTACAATGACCTAATGCAATTTATTCAGAAAATTATTGAATGTGTAGGTGCAACTTCTCATGATTAATTTTCTTTTTATGATATAATAATCTCATTGACAAGTCTAATAACGAATATCAATCATTATACCGTTATGCCAGTGCTTTTACCTTTGAAGAAATTAAGTAAGTCTTTGAGAGGAAGTTCGCGTTTCCAACGAACCGACTCATCATCGTCTTTTCGACATTGTCCGCATACACCATTCGCAACGTTGATGCGACGCCTTGCGCGTGAAAATTGGGTCAAAGGAATACCTAATAGCTTCTGCTTCGTCTTCACACTCATTACAAAAGTGAAATATTGTAATTCCAAGGAGAAGTCTCTAACTGAAGTGAAATGGAATCAACGTGCCATTACGTCACGAGACTACATCGTTTCCACATTCCATTGAAATGCATTAATATGATGACATTTCGTTTCTTTTCTTATCATCATTTTTTCGTTTCTTCGTCAACATTGTATTTTCATGTATATTATTGATGAACGAATTGAGCGAGTTGATTAAAATGACAATTGTTACAGGTGGGGCGGAATCATATATGGACGATGTAACCGGCCTGAATGGAAACGTCAGTACATACCCTTATTTCGAATTCAACGTGCCGAGGAATGTCACGACCGCAATGGGACAAACAGCTTTTCTACATTGCAGAGTGGAACAATTAGGAGATAAGGCGGTGAGTACTTGCTTATTCATTCTATCTTGTAATTAAATCAATACATCAATATTCATTAATTCGTTCATTCATTCATTCGGTATGGGCACATCGAGGAATCTTATGGACGAACGTTAAACTGAGCTC
Organism: Liometoxenus newtonarum; assembly: GCA_030264535.1. NCBI lineage: Eukaryota > Metazoa > Arthropoda > Insecta > Coleoptera > Staphylinidae > Liometoxenus > Liometoxenus newtonarum. The sequence continues at coordinate 48,452 of JARJEB010025400.1, forward strand.
TTCAAATCTTGAGCCATATAGAAATATCTCGATCTTGATCAAAGATTTAATGCTTCTTGTCAACGTCCAAAGAGTTTAAGTATTCTAGGACATATAGTACAGCTCTAAAACTTTACGACTTTTAGTGCTAGCAAGCGCTCTATAGTAATATACATGAAACTTGAAGAAGTAAGGAACATAATGCCGAACTATAAACTATATAGCTATTGCTAGTCGAAAATTTCCCTTTTAAATTCCAAAGGAGGCAAAGAGGATGATTTCATTTTGATATATCCTATAGCCTAGTTCGCTGGACAACGTATACCTTATACATACGTCTATTACGCAACACCCGAAATTCCTAATACACCTGGTGATTTACCTCACCGCCAATAGTAAGTTAGAGGATATATGCTGAACCTGAACATCGGGATCGTCTGTGTTATAACTAAAATTTCACTTCGGTCGGTGGCAGTTTTACGATCCGCAAGCCTGACGGTTTTTCAGGGGGCCGGGCAGTAAAACGAGTACCGACCATAAAGGTAGCCTGTAATTTTTGTTTTTATGCCTCTAACCAACCACCCATCTATGCATATATCTTTTATGAGTACTTCAATTCTAAAAGATACGCGCAACACAAAACACATACTGACTATTGGCGTGGAAGTAGTACAGGGAACGCGGAATGAAGGACGGATTTGTGTTAGGAGCAAATTTTGCGGGAATGGTGTGTGCGGCGTTTTGTGTGGTGGCTGCTATACAACCTGCCGCCACATTATAATCCGGAATGCATTAGACCAATGTACGCTTCGCATTATTACCGAGGCCACTAATTGAATATTATATAAATTTACATTAAAACTGGTAGAAAATTGTTCAAGTCAACTAAATTATTAATGCCTTGTTATTCACCGTTAATAGAATGAACAACAACGGATTATTGTTCACACAAATTCAATTAACAATCTATTATTACAACAACAAATCGTTAGAGGATGCTAAATAAACACATTTTCAGTATGTTTACTTACAATACTTTTAACATAATTGCTCGAGCTTTTAATTCCTGACCTGACTTTAAACAACAATTTTCTTTGTCCTATCAACTCGCAGTACTAAAATGTTGAAACGAAACTGTTCTGTTGCTGTATAGATTGGTCCGACATGTGTGCCAGATGCTAACGCTAACTGTAGGCAGAATGCGGTGTGAAACGAACAGTGAAGGGTAAATTAAGAAAAACTAGGGTGAAAGGGCAATGTTCATGGGATTTGAACCAGTGGTGAAACTAAAGTGTAATGCTCCTTCTTATATCGACCACTTTCCACTAGGGCTGTGGTAAAATACGAGTATTTTTCCCTATTCTCTACAGTTCTAGTGGGCCCTACTCCACTAACCTACCGCAGGTTGTGAACTAGTGGCTATACTGGCTGAAGTGAACTCCGGGGCGAATTTGTAAATTTTAGACTTCGTGCTTCGGCATCAGTCGGTAGAATCTCCCAAAACGCCAGACAACACGCACGCTTTGCTTGTTCCTTGTTCCTGTTCATCTGTATTACTGACGAATGCTCCAGGGTTTCCACTTAGCTAGATGATGTTTCACACGCTCGCTTATATTTCATTCTCTCGTCCGTTTTGGTATACAGTTCGAGTTTATGGATGAAAATTATTCACATAACAACCGGGTATACGCTAGAGCTAATACATGGATATACAAAAGGGATTAACCTATCTATTTGTATCATTGTATCTTGGTATCTCTATATGATTTGGAACTGGGCAAGTATGTAGCTCTAGGGCAGTAGGGCTAAGGTATTAATGAATAACGTCTGTAGATCTAGAAATTTCGAAATTAAATGTTAGCAGTGCAGGTAGTGACGGTTTAAGGTGCTTGAAGGCACTTGTCTCAAAGGAAATAATAGGGCCCAAAGAAGGGTAACCACTGAAATTAGGCTGAATCTGCAATGACACCACTTTCTCCTTCGGGGAAAGACAAATCGCGGACCTCTAAGTTTGAGCCTTAATGGGCAATCCGGCACTGAATGCAGAAATTTAGATCTGTAGCAAATGGGGAGTAATTTCCAATAATAGTTCACATGTTTGCATATTAACGATCATCAAAGCTGCTGATATGACGACTTCTCTTGATATATAAAATAAAAAATTTCGCGTTCGACTTGAACGGACCCCTACCCTAGAGAATGCACTACTCATAAAGTGGCTAAAGCGTAGTGATGAATGTGAATGATGTTTTCTTATGCACGCTGTTTTATGGACTCAAAGAGAACAAATCAGCTGAAATAATAAAGTGAGGCAATCCAGAGAACATGTGAGCTCATCTGCTTGCATGCATCCAGACTGTTACTGGCCGAAAAGTCTAATCATGTCAACTTCAGTTTGTGCGATTTACTTTAACACTTTCACTCTGTAACACCTTGAACGTACGTCATGATTGTCATGAATGTTCATAATGAATCATCGTAAACGCTCGTTTTCAGCGCCTGCTGTTTGCGCGTAAAAAATTTTGGTATTGACATATTGAGAACGATCGACCAAAAATGGCGCGGCGATCGACCTTTGTGACGCCTCTGAATTACATGCAGAAAACATATACAGGGTCCTTTGTTCAGTAGTGGACGAAAACGAGGATGAAAAGGATTGTGCCTTTTCACCGAATTTAAGACCACATTCTTGGGCTCTTTGTCTGTATCTCCCGATCTTAGTTGGTTAGTAACGTTGTATTTCATACTTACATATATTACCTACATTTGTGCATAAAAGTTGTTATATTTTGCTTGTGTACTCCAAAGTAATATTTCGAATGAGAACGTCATGTTTATTATGTAATCACAACGAGATGTGCGCCATACAACATAACCTCAAGTTATGCATTGTTTATGTTTTTCAACATAAATTTTCCGACAAGTACGACACGAGAACGAATGATAGCATTTCTCGCATATGTGTTAACCAAACCCACGAAAAGCTTTAGTATCTAGCGAAAAATGCAATAAAATGTTTGCCATCGTAATGGGTCTCTAGTATAGTGGTTTCCTCAAGAAATATAAACGCGTGTCGTGTATTCCATGAAGCGGGAAAACGAAAGAAAAAAAACATCGAATGCGGAATGATGAGAGCACTAGACGTGAAATTGGAAGACCTCAAGGTTTCTATTAAAAACCTATCTGAGTACAACGTACATATATTCTTCGATCTGTTATATTACGTGACCAGTATTTCTAATAAGCTAGAACCAACAAACAAGCTACATCGCCGGCAAATAGGAACCAACAACTAGGCGAATGCGAGGAAGTCAAACTGAACAGACGAGCTAACCGGCAACCAAGAAGCACAGGCAGGGTAGAGGCAAAGCGCAAAGAATTTGTCTGATGATAGATATTGTGGTAACGGCAACCTAGTTTTGGTTGCATCCAGCCAGGAACGCTATTCTATTGAATCCGACGTGGCTTACGTTTCGTTCCTGCTTTCCATTCTTATTTGTTACCTAAGGTCGTGGAAATTTTTCTTCGTTCTATCTACGTAATAAAATTTGGGTCATGTTTTTCTAAAGTTAAAAACTAATAACATTCAACGCTATTGAAAGGTGCTATATAAAATATTGAAGTTTCTGTCGTCCTTTGAAGCTTCGTTAAATTTTAAAGCATAAAGCAACCTCAAAGAATGATCAAAAGAAATTTTAATATATACTCAGAACGCATGAAATATTTAATTATGTAGACGTTTTGTGTACTTTGCTGAGCGATACTTGATGGTAGGCTTAAACCTGTGAGAGATACTTGATGATTAAGTGCATCAAATCTCTAAACAGGTTTAAGCCCGCATTCGTCTCAAACAGGGGTTCTCAAAGTCAAGCGTCGCGACCCACTGATGGGGCTCTAACCGATTTTGGGAGGATCGCAAATATTCTTGAAAAATGAATGTAGTTAAAGTACGTCGTGACATGAACATAGACCAAACGCAGCTAAACTATGAATTTTAAGCGCAAAAGTTTGAGAATCCCTGGTCTGAAAGAATCTTTCTTATACATCTTCATTAACTCCAAATATTTTTTGTGAATCTCACTTGTAGCACGAACATAGATATAAAGTTAATATGTATTTATCTTTTTTTCTGATTCAAGAAAAGCGAAGAAACATTCTTGAAAATTCAATTTCGGTTAACTTGACACGTCAAGCGCTTATATACAGTTTTGTGCCGTATTTTTGAAAGTATAGTAAGTTGTTGTCGAATTTGTTAAAAAAGTTAGTAAACGCCGAAAACTTTACTCACAAGTGTGCGTATGTTCTGATTTATTAACACTGCGTCAAAGATAACACGTAGTAGAAAATGGCAGATTTGGGGAACTACTTTATCATATTTTACGACTTCTTTTGCTGGTTGTATTTTCTCAATGCACTTCTTTCTTTTCTCTATAGTTATATCAAAAAAATATATATAGGGAATGGTTTTTGCGCTTGGATTTATTTCTGTCCATCAAAACTTTTTCTTCTTCTTATTGCTCTCGAGTTATTCTTTGACACATCATATAGTCTTTAACGTTTTCATAACACTACAAGAAATTAATAAATTGGAATTCTTAGTCTTGTATCCAACACCCACAAGAGCTTCTTCTAACTGCTGATGAAAACGTTTAATATTTAACTAGAAAAACGTTTCCAACTTTCACAACAGGGTATTATATTTATAAAGTGTAATTAACTTGTTCATGGTGAAAATGTAACACCTGAAACTAATGCTAGGGAAATTTAATGACTTCAAATTGATATCTATTTTTGTGTGGTTTAATGTTACGAGTAATTTTCATTTAAAAACAACCAGAATCTCAGGGCAACCAAAACTACTTGCGCTTTAACTACAGGAAGTGTCTATTTACCGGGGCGCACCGTAACATATGTTTGTGACATATGCGCGCACGAGCATTCGTTTAGACACACCGTGACTTACATTAAATAGCGAAATAAAAATAACCCTCACAGGTTGAAGCGAAAAGTATAACGATAGAACTACGGAAGCCTTAAATTAATATTGTCATAGTCACCATCCAAAAACTAACCACGCTCGGCTCGACGTTGCCTGACTTCGGTAACCGGACTAGAGACGGTATTCAACGTGACATGGCCTTTTTCGCTTATTCGGCTAGAACAGGGGTCGGCAGACTTTCCAGTGAGAAGAGCCAACTTGTGAAGAAAACATGATAACGAAGATATCAGAGAGCCAATTTTTATTCAAAACTTAGTTAAAACAGTAACCTTTCATCGATTTTGAAGGCTTTGTTGTCCGAGTTGATGTCTGAAGAGCCGCAAACGCGTATGCAAAGAGCCGCGGTCTGCCGACCCGTGGGCTAGAACTACGGAAGCCTAAAGTAATAACCGAATGGGCGTGCGAATGCATGTACATTAGGTTACAAGCATATGTTAAGGTGCACCCCAGTCAGTAGACACTTTCGTAACTTAACAAAATCATTGCTTAATATAAATGAAAATTTTTACTGAAACCTGTCAATGTTTTCGACAATTGATTCATACCTACGTAGGTATAATATTTGCCATATCAAACATATCTTTGGTTCGATAAATTATTTACTCAAATACTTTGGGCCTACGTGTTTGGAACGCAACGCTAAACCTTAAAAGATTTCGCAATTTCGAACAATCTGTTTTGGTAAACGTGAATGCTTGCTGATGCCTACTGATGCGACGTGTATAGTAAGTAACCCAACGAATAGAAAAACTAAGGAAGGAAAAAGGTAAAAGCGCACATTTTTCCATGTTGCTTTTGATTAAATCATTCATTCGGAATTAAATTGATTCCCGTTCTCTGTTTACGCAATTTACCGAGTCGTACCATTTCATTCCGTTTCATTTCGTGCTCGTTCTCTTTTCTTAATAAACGCAAATCGGTAAAAATGGAATCCTGCATGGTTGCATGACTTCCTTCTTCACTTTGCCCCTTTATAGCCTTTCGACTACTTTTGCATCAGCATAACGATTTGCGTGGATGCTTATGTATTTCGTTTCTTATTCGTTTGGCGGATTTCCTTCCTGAAGAAACCGCATATTTGTGTGTCTGACAGGTTATCAGCTCGGTTTCAGACAACCGAGCTGGTTTCGTTTCACTAGAGTTGGACGGTTGCAGCAAGTTGCTCCCGTTGGTCTCTTGATGTATAAGTATAGTAAAACAACAGAGGTGGTCGTTGTTCTTCGTCTCATGTGAAACCATTCGGGAACTGCAAATAACATGTCCTGTATATCGCACACGCACGGACTCCTTTTCCCGGTTCCGAGAACCGTATGCAACCAGAATGCGCACAAACTGAACAAATCCACTTTCAACTATCATCCGCATCTATCCGAGTCTACTTGGTCCTGATAACTTTATTACACTGAAGCACCGCGACCATTCACCAACTAACCTTCCACTCTTCCACTATTTCTATTCACCGACGAGACGACTGTTCATACTCGAACTTGAGCCTGTTTGTGTTTTATTTGCTATTCACAAACGAAACCTTTCACACACACAAACAAGCCAAGTTTTGTTTTCTATCTACGTGCATGTTTGATCTACCTTCTGGCTTCTGCACTGCATAACAGCAGTCAGTTGAATGTTTGTGCCGAAATTGTAGTAACATGTAGTTTATTCAGTTCACGTAATTACTAGCGAAACATTCGGGCAAACAGTATGTGTGTATTATTAAATTCGTAGTTGGAGGATGACCAGCTGTATTTGTTTCAAGTTACTTCATACTCGTTATACAATAAATGTGAACATGCTGCTAAAGCAGATGATGCGGAAACTATTCTATTTTCGATGCAAAGGTTTCCAAGCAAGGTTCGCTAGCAAGTTGACACTGACATGCGGGAATATGGGAATGGAATTACCCACACACGTGTATCAAATGCATAGACTCGTAGAGAAGATACCTACCTGCATATCTCTTTTGTATATTTCATTACAAACTGAAACCTGAGTTACGTTTCGTTGTTGGCACATGAAATCCCATGTCTTTTCGTTGCCATAACAACACGAAAATTGTTTAGTTTTGGATAAAACATGATCTCATATTCATACCACGTTCTTCCAAGTTGTCCTTCTTGAATGTTAAATTTAAATTTTCACAGTATAACTTTTCAAAGTTGAATAAGTATTTCAACATTCATATTTTAATGTTTTATATATTTTGAAACGAGCTAATTAAAATTGTTTGAAGCTGGGTGGATGTTACCCAGGATCGACAAACTGTTAACAAGCGATATCTACATGAAGAATATAAAAATGCTGCTTGAACATTAATAAAGTTCTTCATGAATAAATAAAAACTGGAATTTTCGATATAGCGACTTCAACTTCTTGTGATCATTATTAAATATTATTTGTCTAGATAGACAATTTTTATCCAGGATGAATTTCTTATCTTGTAGTGATTTTCTTTACATCATAAAGTGTCTTTCTATAAATTGAACGAAACGAATATAAAACTAAATGATGAAGATAAAGAGAAATAAAAAGAGAACTTTGAAGTAGTTGCACACTAACAGTGCATCTTCCACACGCCCTCGTTATCTCGATCTTGAAGTTATCTTTTGCACAAAACTTATATGAGAAAACATTTCTACAACTAGGTTACGACTATTCAGAATTTCTACACGTACACTAAACCGTTAAATGAGTTTTATTTCTTTCAATTATATATACTTTCGAAAGAACTACTTGTAAACGTTTTACTCATTTATTCGATAAATGTTGATAAGAATAATATTTGTGAATTATAAAAAATCAGAAACACTTCTTTCTAATTTAGTATTTTACCAATTGTAGCGAAAATAAGTTTGGAAAAGTTCGAAGAAACGAAGAGAAAACGTTTGTAGATCCGCAGAGAATTGCATTTCTGTGCATACAAACCGGAAGTGGAACACAAAGGGCCTAAATTAATTACGTACAGTTCCGCCAGAGCACCGAGATGCTCGCATGGAATCTTGAAATGTTCCTTCTTACATGAAAAATAATTGACACATAAAAGTTGTATACCTTAACTAAAACAATACTTACATGAAGTTTATACAAGAATTTTGCCAAGAAATATTGGTAACTTAGTAAAAATATGTCCGGAATTTATTTGTTGTATCAGCCAGTAGGTGTACTTGAAACTTGAAACAACTTATTTTAACATTACGGTGACTTAGTGGCGAACAACAGTGAACTAGGTACCTAAACGGGCATTATGAGAGAATGACAAAAGTTTTAAGTTTTTGTTTATTACGTAATAATTGTTATGATAAACACTGTTCGCTACAAAACTACTGATACTAAGTTTAACCGTCTTTAACAGACTATCGACGAAAACTGTTAGTCCAAGTATTGTAGTCACCCGTAAGATAGATTGTGCGGAATGGGTGAGTCGCCGAAGGAACGATTTCAGTTCAAAGTTGAACAAAGTTTCAAGGATCATCAATTTAAATTAAACCCGATTCCCAAATGGCAATTTTAAATCACCTAATGTGGAATAATGTGCTTTCCTGATAATGCGTCATATTTAAAGTAGCTGTCTTTAGTCTAGTCCGAAGGTAGACGAGATGAGAGTTAAGGAAGGTGTTTCGCCAACTTTACGAATTAACGAGCTACAACAACGTCACAAGTGATTAATTAATGTAGGTCTCTAATAATTGATTCTTATTATTAAAAATTATTGAACGAAAGCATGTTTGCGTTGTGGGAGCTATTGAGACAGAGCTGGCTACGCACCATAGACAACCAGGCAAGCGTTCTTCTACGTGCCCTTTCGCGTTCTCTTGGTCGCGATCGGTTTTGACAGCTGTTAGAGACTGATGCCTAACCTATCCTATCCGCTTTGTTATACTATATATAAAGGAAGATAAAAATATCTTTTTTGACAAGTTATAAAATGTGGTATATTTTCTCACTAGTGATAAAAAAATGACACTTTTCGGAACTTTTGGAAAAGTCAATTAAATTACTGCTTTATATTTTAGGAGTATTCACATATTCGTTTCAATACTTTGATGTGTTTTCAGTATCAAGCTGAAAAACTAAATTTTGTGTTACTACTGGAGGAAAACTTTAGGTTTAATTAAGTTAAAACTCCGTTCTGCTTTCATCAGACATCACTTTCAAATGCAGGCAGTAGCGCCGACTTCGTGGGTGCTCCGGGGATCAAGCATCGATAGAAATATTTCTGTCTGAACCTGAAGAGTGATGAGACATGTACACATGGGGTTAGTTAGCATGAACACACACACACACACACACACAAAGAGAGAGAAATTTTAGTAAGCCTACGCCACTGCTTTTAGGTATTCTATGAGCAATTCTAATACGAATACACTATATACAAATTAAAAGTTTTTAATTCCCTTTTCTGGGATTCAATTAATTTAGAAGTTGGAAATAGATTAACCGAGCGCTGCGCGTAAGAAATGCATTTAAAAAAGAAACGGAAAAGCGAAGTTACCGTCGACACGACTTACTTTTTAAAGCCTCACGTTTTTGTTTCTCTATTTCTCCCATTGCACCAAGGAAACTGCTGCTGTATTCATTAACAGGATTCAAACATGAAGACCGCAAAGCAAATAACAGCAACAAAACACAAAACGACAAAAATAAATACATATATACTACCTACATGCGAATGGGAAATAAAAAAAAAACGAACAGAGTTTAAGGGAAAAGTAAATTAAACGAAGGCGGCTCAACATAAACAAAATGCTTTTTGAAGATACAAAGAGAAATTGCTTTAAGCGTACATATTTTTTTTTACTTTTAAAGAAGCTGTTGATATATTTTCATGTACATCTTCGGATATAATAAGCAACGTTTATGCATGCTTTTTTCTTCTTTTTGGGGGGTAAGAAGCAATTTTCGTATATTCTTTCCACATCCATATTTCAATATTCATTGAGAATTTGTATGCGAAAGGCAATGGAATAAAGTGACGATGGAACGTACTTAGACGAAAACTGAAACAAAGTGGATTGGGAGTACGAGTGGAAAATAGGTATGAACATGTCAAGTCAATTTCTTTTAAAATATGGGGAGTTTATTTAATAAAGCGGAGAACAAAGTTTAGAGAATCGGCCCATTCGAATTGATTTTACACATTTCTCGCATAAATAGGTTCAATTCAAAGCTGCTGGAAGTAATTTCGTACCGTGCGGTTCATATCTCCACTACTTGTTCGTTTCGTTTTCTCTTATCTATATGTTACTCTAAAAGTCCGAAATTGGTAAATCTTAGATTTTAGTCCAGGTAATTTTCTACCACTCGTAGTCCTAACGGTGGGTGTAATTCCTTCTTTGGCAAAATACTAAATTTCTACTTAATGCAACTATTGATAATGGTAAAACCTAAGATTTACCAATATTCGGGCTTTTACAATAACATACAGACACGTCGCTGTTTCTTCATTTATATTTCAATTTATTCGAAAGTATTTTCCGTTCATATGCATATTGGGCGTGCATAATCAATGCAGCGTCAACATGAAAACAGTTTTCACATTTTTTGTAGGTATGTTTACACCAACATAAATACTGAGAGAGAAACACAAACAGTTCATTAATCAAATATAATGCGACGATGTGTGCGTGAACTTTGATGATATTCATTGGAAAATTTCATAAATTCTACAACCTGTAATAATTTACATTACGCGTTGTAATTAGTAACCGAAACCGGTATTAATATTTTATCAAATTATTCACATTTGTGTTCGAATATGTAAAATTATAATAAATAATTGACATACATTTTGATTACCAATATTCTGCTGATCTCGATGCACACAATTTTGTATGATAACTATGAATAAATAAATAATTATTAGTGTTGCATGCAATGTGCCACGAATATGTTTCACAATAATCAGTCATAAATATAGATTATATACTTTTCGTTCGAGAGGAAGCAATTTAACAATATGATGCATTTTCAGTTGTAATTGACAACGAAATACATTAACGCACGCAAATTTTGAAACGCAAATGATTTTTTATTAGGTGCGTTTTTTTGCACGTCAGCTGAAACTGAGCAAGATAAAATTCAGTTCCTTCAAGGCCATATTACTATCATTTTTTTTTTAATTTTCTGTAAAAGTTTGATGAAAGAGTGACAATTTGAAACAGCCTTAACTCGAGCGAGTGAACTGTGTTTTATTGCATAGTTTTCGTCACTGGAGTGTAACTTTTCCAAGTTTCCATTGAGAAGGTGAAAACAGTGAAATTGTATGGTTTGAGGTTAAATCCTAATAAACTCGCATATTTGCTATATTTTAGCTCTCGTTTTTGTCTTCTGAAAAAAGAATTTTCGAAAAATACAACATGGATCGAAGTATATTCGTAATTGCAATGATAAATAATGGAAGAAATCGGGATATGTTGTATGGATCTCCATAAAGTGTACTTCAAAAAATTATTGATGTGTCTACGTCTAGTCTAGGTAATTTAGCGGTATTAACTGTTCTTCTAAAAATGATCTTAAAACAAAATGCTAAATAAACCATTAACTAGCTGAACTGACTTGTTTTGTTGCGCCACTCATAAGTTCTAAAAGTTGCGAAATCATTTTATTGCATTTTAGTCTCATAGGTGTAACTTTCGTTCGCAAGAAAATGTACCTATTGTATAATTCTATAATGTCATCGTTTAATGGTGTTAAGTATACTGTTATCAAAAGTATTTTCAAGAGCGTATACTTTTTCATCGTGTAATCGTTTTTCCGCCTCCGTCGCCGTTGCTTTGGCGCGTCAGATCCTCGTCGAGCGTTCTTTTAACATTTTCAAGTGTGCTCCTCTTGCCATGCTTCGCATGCGGATATAAATTTCGCACCCACGAAACTCGTCGCAACGCAACTTTAATTCAAGTAGTTGTCTGCTTCAGTACGTGTATATAATATAACTTTCCACGTACATTTGCGTCAACGTCATCAGATAACTTTTCCACCTGGAAAATGGTAAAAAATGTACGGAAAGATTGAAAAAACATATTCTTCGGTGTCATGGAAAAAAGGGACGTTACATGTTTCGTGAATAAAAAATGTTTTGTCAAAATTATTTTCGTTGGTTCTATTTCTCCTATAAGAATATCTTATTCTAGTCGCAGTTAAGAGGACCATAAAAAGTTGAGGGTTAAAAGAAAAAAAGTCGTGTATAGAAAACACTTATCGCGATGTTGAAAAAACTTGCGCGCACTTTAGTTTATGTACAAACACGTAATATTAGTTTAATGGTGATAAAGATTTAATCTTTACACTCTGTGACAAGATGTGTAATGGCCTATAAACTATATTTTTGCGTTATTAATGTTGCAACTGCCGAGTTATTGCACGTATATGTCCTGACTTACAACGAACACGTACTTTTTGAAACGTTAAAAGTTTTTCGCACAAGGACGTAACTCACCACCCATACATGGTCACATATGTTACGATAATCAACAAGATTGTGATGTACAAGATATACAATGGAAATTTACACAAAACGGCAAATAAGTAAAAATACTGTCACTTTTTATCACTAGCGATTTTTCACTAAATAAAAATCACTGTTCTTCCATTTCCACTAAGAAAATCAAAGTTTTCATATTCGAATTTGCGCATTCTAAATTATGAACTGCTTCATAAACAAGAGTTAAGTATTTGATTCAATTACTGAAATTGGACGAACCAAAATCGAAGAAAAGTCCTGAAAAAGTTTTAGTTCATAAAAACAAAATCATATTTTTACTTCTTACATCTTGGCTTCGCATCATTTGAAATGCGTCTCAGTCTCCAACTGGTGCAAAGAAATGAAAACCAAAGACGTTTTCATATATATATAAAGGCGGAACCATGACAAGAGTTTCCCTTTATCCAGATAAATGACTATGCACTTCTTTCATCCGAAAAACATTTGCGTGCTACTGTTTTTGAATTAAAAAAAAAAGAAAAAAAAATAACTGCGAATATGAAAAAAGATTGATGAGTTAGTTCTACCTCTCCGGTGCTATATTTCATGCACCCAGAGCCGGCGCGAGATTATTTTGTGACCCTTCATTACAAAAATTATATTTTTAATTGAGAATATTAACTATTCGCGACATACTTCTTCACCATTGTTTACAATATGTTGAAGTAAATATTCTTCTAATGGTAATTTGATGTGGTCCATTTTTTATGAGAAAGATTCGAAAACTCGATTGTGTCAAGCATGCACAACTCACAGCTCGCAAAGATTGCCAGAGACGAAAGGTCAAACACAAAGCTCCCACTTGTCCTTACCAGACCCTCTGTTCCTTTTGCACAGTTTTTGTGTGTTTTATATCAGGGCCGGGCAAATATGGAATACGCCACTTGCGTCCTAGGCGGTTGACTAGGTTGGTGGCGCCTGCCCTGCATGCGCTTTTATCATATCGGTATACCTTTTCATGCATTAATTTCTTTATTTCAATGCTGATTGCATTCTATTTTCTGGCACATCTTCAGCTTTTTATTCATTGCTATATTTACAATTAACAATGGTTCTTTTGATTCAAATTCACGACGTTCTTCGTAAACGAAGCACTAAAACGCAATTTAACGTTAATTCATAATGAAAATTTACAACTTTATTAGCTTTGTTTATATTAGTAAATTCTTAAGTTCATTTGTTTCTTCCGTGATTCGAACTTGTACATGGCGGCGTATTCATATAAATATAAAACGAAACAAAACAAAAATTTTATCATCTTTTCGGATTTATAAAGGTGGCGTTTTAATGAAAAGCCATAAAATGAGTTACAAACTTCTTTTATTATCCTTCTTATTACTTTATCCCACTGACTAAGAAGGTATGAGGGACTAAGTTATTCTCGACACTTTAATAAACTTTAGAATTTCCCTTCTTGCCTTTAGATTTTCTCTCGTTTGTTCTTCTACCGTCGACGTTCTTCTAACGAAATTTGCACTTCTCGTGATGTCTGATGTCGTCTACTCATTTCTTGTCTTAATTTCGCAGGCTAGGTGTGGGTTTTGATTGAAATATTTGCACATCGCTCCGTAAATAAATCGTCCTGGCATTATAAATCCTGCAAGATAAATCAGTAAATCATTAACGGTAACTTTCAGTAGCTGTCGAATAAGAACCGAATAAGAACCTCTTAAAAATAGATAAAAATGAAGTTTTCTTAATCTAGGCCAAAAACTATCTGAATAAATCCAACTTTCGTTGGTTATCTTTGCGAACCTACATAAAAAAGAATAAATTCAATTTATTATATATTCAATGGGGATATTAATCAAGGATTCACGCTTGGACTTAATCGGCGGAAGTCGAAAACTTTTCTTATGTGTCGTGTGCCATTAATGTCGATTTTTCGAATCGTTTCGATAAGGAATTCCCTCGAAAAGAACTATATAGTGGAAAGCTTCTTGGAAACTATAATTATTTATATGGTCTAAGAAAATTGATTCGATATCACAAACACAATAGGACAAAATACGTGCATGTGAATGAAATATTTTCAACAATTTGGATAAATCCTTGACGATGCATGAATAATTTAACTTATATGGCTGAGTAAATCTTACAACGCGTCATGAAGTTGGAAAGTCTTAAATGTTGGTTGCGACAATAGTTTGCTTAACACTGTTCTTATTATTATTAGTCGTTGTTGTGTTTGCTAATCTTACTTGGTTGAGTTTATACATATAAATACTTATTGGTGCATGTATTAAAAGTTTCATCTCTTGTTGACTAACTTGAATAACAACTTTCATGGTATCGAGTGACGCAATGAAGATATTATTGATGTATGCGGTTTGGAATTTACCGAAACTTGCCATATAAATTTAATTTCGTGTTCTCAAAACCGAATTTTCATGTTGCGTCAACCACACAACTATAAACAAATATTGAGAGTTAAAGTTCCAGATTTCAAAATTTAACTTTGTAATTTTCTTTTCTACACATAGCATACTCGATAACATATGTTCACAATGTTTTTCGGATGTGCACGAGTCGACAATATTCGAACTTTCAAAATATATTCAGCAGATACGGGAATTTAAAAATTAAGCCCAGGAGCGTAAAATGGCCAAATTGTTAGCTTAATTGCGAAATGCACCATTTTTTTGAAAATCGGCGGCACTCACGAACAGAATAAATTTAAGTATCTAAATTTATAATCATACAATAAATTGTTTCCGACACATTTAATACGCATCATGTTATATTAAATTATACATAATTTGATTGGAATATAGATTAGTCAATTCGATTTGCATTCAAAAACGTGAAAACGTGCATTCTATTTCTGAATAATCTATTGAATGTTTTAATTTACCTGTTTGCACATGCTGATTGGTCAATTCATAAATAAGATTAATTAACATGCTAATATTAAAACACGTTAATCAATTCAATTTAATGCAAAACAGCAAATAAAAATTTGAAACAACCGCCTGGTTTTGGTTTATATATAATGACCGTGCCAGTGCGTTTGTAGCATTATCGCATTTTTTGATAGATTGCCTGTCAGTATGATTAAACGCGACATGTCATCGGATAAACAACCGATTCTGCATACGTCCAACGAAAATGTTCGTGTTCGCGAAACGATGGTGCGTTCAATGAGCGGCGCTCAAGAGAACAACGGAGCGCTTGTGAATTTGGCGGCAAGCGCGTCAAAGTTAATCGAACAGACCTCGTCGACATCGAGAGTACCGATGAATCTGGTATCAATTGGGTCGATGGTCTGCCGCATTTGTCAGACGAATTCCGGACAAGAGCTCTTGATATCACCATGCCATTGCAAGGGTTCGATGGCGTACGTGCACTTATCCTGTTTGGAACGATGGTTGAATCAAGCGAGCCGATCCTATTGCGAATTATGCATGTACCGATTCAACGCTGTCCAAACGAAACGATACGGCTTGTTCGAAGGTTTGAAATTATGGATAAAACATCCACGTAATCGAACTCACATTCAATCGGATTTTTTGATCGCAATACTATTGACAGCTATCACCGTTGGATTGATTGTTGTTTGCTTTCTCGGATTGCAATACTTCATCATCGAAGCGCAACGTGTTGGAGTTACCAAAGTGTGGACGGAGATCATCTTATCAATATTCATAGGCGTCGTGCTACTAGGTTATTTCGTTACGATTTACTTATTAATTAAGGACCAAGTTGTCCCATGGTGGACTTGGTGGAAACGAACGGTTGATGTGCGATTGCTCCTTACTCCTTCGGTGGCAAAAGGAATACGAAGACAGCTCAGTAAGGAGACTACACTTTGAATGATTTTCTCCTCAACAAAACACATACTCGAAGTTTTAAGTGTTTTTAAATTTTTTTTTTATTTCCCGAGTTGCAGCTTCGACTGCTAGATTTCAGACGCGTGCGCACGAACTTAGAAGATTTTATTTATTCCTTTTACGCTTTTTAACAAAACAAAAGGAGAAATAAAACAAGACACAGTTGTGTTGCATTCCACTGATCAAGGGTTTTTATTCACTTGTATTTTAATTAAAAATCATTTGTACATTGAATTTCTATATCACTCTTTTAATCACGAGTTTTATATGCGTGAAGAAGGAAAAGAAAACGATTTAAGTAGAAACATAAAAGCGCGTTAAATTTATTTTCCTTTGTAGCACGTAATAGAGGATCATAAAGTTTTCGACTACGTTTAAAATGATGCATCAAAAAGGTAATATAGAAAATTTCAGTACATTACTTTCAGAACAATATCATTCGCTTCTTCTTGTATACCTACGGATAGTAGACAACGCTGGCTTCAGAAGACCGCATCAAAAAGCAATATAAGGTGCGTTTAAACGTCTATATATCAGCTAGTGCTGAACGTCTCGAAGCGTTCGCCATCATCCAGAGGGTGTCATTATACAGTGAGACATCGTGCCGAGGAAATTGAGGAACAAAACGTCAGTTCCGCCCTTCACTCGACTGATTGCTGCCGTGCCCTGCTCCGCAGCTACTGCTACGGCAGGCGTTCTCTCTTGACGAAAATCAATCCGGAAAAATTTCCTTTCATCTCTTTCGCCTCCTTTTTCTCAGCACCTTAAAAGACGTACGCTTTTTTTTTCCCGTAACTCATATTCGCTTGTAACCGTGAAGTTGAATGCATAGGTATATAAGAAATGGAGCAGGCGACGTAAAGTTTTCTTTGGAAACCAAACATTAAAAAGTTTCTTTACTGTCATAGAAATCTGGCTTTGTTTGCATATGATCATAGGCACTGATGGTGGTAAAAAATTTAATCGAAAGTTTTTACATGACGAAAACTTGCCCGTTCGAATATGGTATGCTTGCACTGCAGAGAGAGAATTTTCCAATAAGTAAATATAAATAGAAGTAAAACTACCTACCGAGTGATCCTAGAATATAGAGTGATTCAACATGGAAAATAGTACATTAAATTAGGTATAATTAGTGTCCAGAAACTTGTCTTTCTTTTCTAATTTTCCTACGTAAAATAGAATAAATAATTAAATTAAATTTATAAATTCAGCCGATTTAGGGAATTTTGGATACTTAGTAAGATGGTTGGTAGCACTGTTGTTAATATAACCTTTCCTGTGTTTACCTCCCGCCTAAAAGTGACAGTGACATACTGACTTCTAATGTCGTTTTCGACTTAGATGCACTCGGGCAGTTCTGCCCATAGATCTAATACTATTAAAACTACTGGATGAACAGTAGAGAGAGAAAATGGGCACCTAGTCGTTTAGTAAGAGAGCGGTATAGGGCGATCACGTGACTGGGGTCTACTTCATAATTTACTATTTCAAACAAGCTT
>JARJEB010025403.1:0-7500 GCA_030264535.1 Liometoxenus newtonarum
AGCTGAG
The DNA here is from genome assembly GCA_030264535.1 of Liometoxenus newtonarum. Taxonomy (NCBI): domain Eukaryota; kingdom Metazoa; phylum Arthropoda; class Insecta; order Coleoptera; family Staphylinidae; genus Liometoxenus; species Liometoxenus newtonarum. Next base: position 8 of record JARJEB010025403.1, read on the forward strand.
TTATCACAAAGTATAAATTTTCGTCACAATTGTCACAAATCATTTTACAAGATTAGTCTTAATTTTTTCCTTCCTGACTTATAGGCTAACAGCGGTACGTTCAAGAAAAGGAAGATGTTGTAAAGTAAATTGTAGAAAATCTCATGTTTCGAGTAAATGTGCGATTTTGTGTTGGGCCGCATTCAGAATAGGTTTGGGCCGCATGCGGCCCGCAGGCCGCCGGTTGGAAAGCCCTGGTCTACGGTTTAGTATTATTTGTTCACTACACTCCCTGCCACAACATCGTTCCACTACTCCCCTTCCCAAAACTTCTTATATGAAAAACAACCCTATTCGAAATCAAATTGCGACATCATAAAATTCCTTTGAATTGTGTTCACTCTGTAGTAGCATAGTACTTATTTTTCAATATTAGATATTACTTAAAATTTGTTGAATTGCTTTGCATAATCGATTTTGTATTTACTCTGGTCTTATATATTTCAAGTGAAGTTATTATAGGTATACCAATATAATTCAAAATCTCGCAGAAGATTTTTTTTTATTTATATAAAGAAATCTTAAAAAGCATAAAACGAAAGAAAAATCTATGCCAAGTATAATCCTTAGTTAAAGAATGCAAACAAAATGCGCGCATAATTAATCATCCTCGTGGTATCATTATTTTTTTACTCCGTTTTTTGTCCATTTTACTCCTTTATCCACGTACTTGTTTGAATAACGACTTTGCATACCATTGCATAGTTCTCGTTCGCATATCGTCGAGCTAAAATCCGTTTTAATATTTTATCATTTTCCATTCTTTGTGCTACCATCCATCTACCCATCCATCGAATGAACGAAACACAAAGAACTAACGAACCTACGCTCGCATGGGACACGTTCAGGTTAGAATTTCTGTCGTGTAATCATTACCTAGGTAGTTGCTGCACCGAGAGAGGTACGGCGCGGCGCGGCTTCGACAATTCGAAGGGCGACGAAGATGTTATTAATGTAAACACTTTGAATTGCCCCTATCGGCTTCTCCTCGTATAATCGTTTTCTTTTTTCCACCCGCATTCCACAAAGCGTTAATGACTGCGTGCACCCAAAGAGTGAGACGAGTATAAGAACTGAGGAAAAAAAGGAGAAAATTTTCGCGTTGAGCAAACATCGTTTGCGAGGCTCGACGGTGAAAGCTTCCTTTGCTTGAAAGCTTGTTAATCATCGAATGCACAGGCAAGAGAGGCCGAATGACGTGCAGATTTTCATCTATTTTCAACTATTAGTGAATGCAATGACAGAGTCTTCCTTTTCTTTACTCTTCACTCTTCAGTCCCCCAGGTCTAATATCTACCGAATTGCTCGTCGAATTCATTGACGACGACGATGACGTCAAGTGCGTTGTCGACGACTTTGATTAATTTTCTAATGAATCCATTAGTTGAGGCAATCACATCAAGCACAACATCAACGTTATAGGGGAAATGTTTTCTTTTCTTGCATAAACACTTGTCTTTACCTTAACTACCAGCCAAAACAACTAATAAATGCATAGGTAGCACTAACCAGAGGAAAACTTTTTATTCTTTTATTGATTAGTAATATGGTTTGCAATATGTAGATATAGGTACAAAGCTGTCACGATCATACAACGTATAGCGAATCTTATTTGCAAAATCGAGTTAACACTACTATTGTGGTCACACTGGCACTGCATGCAAGAGCAAACAAACAAAAGTACGTCTTTCATGTGCGATCCTGTAACTGATTCGATTTACCAATCCCACATGCATTCGAGCATTCACCATGCTCTTTCCTGCACAACCACAAAACCACGACTACACTCACGAAACCAATCTGCACACAGCAAATGCTCCCCAATGTCCTGTGAGTGTGTCGTCACCTCAGGCTCAGCGAGTATTAACCACTAGACTAGACTGACAGCATCAACACCACTAAAATGCATCCCATCGATCTCGATATATACCATTTAGGAATAACCAAATGGAAACATTATAATACAAATATCGTTAACGTAAAACTTTTACGTTTACACTTCGGTTGCCTGAACACAAAACATGTGCAGATTGTAAGCATTGTTTGTTGATTGGGAAGGAGATGGGTGATGGAAGACGGGAAAAGAACGATTTGATATTTGAGCAAATATGTTGAATGCATACAAACAGGGGGCTCATATAGCTTTCAGTACGAGTGCGTATTGCGGCACTTACAGCCGATTTGCAAATATTTACACAATTGGTGGTCACAAAAAAACCATTCGTTCATTCGCGACCTATAGTATAGTCGGTCGAACGTATCAATTGTCACTAACAATGCTTTCGAACAATGCAGGGTTTTATGTACTGAAGGATTTTTTAGGATTTGGCCTGTTACTGTTACTAGTTTGAACTATGCGCCGATACGCGCCTAATATCATGAAAGCATGCAAACAAACAAATTGCCGACCGAATCGGTTAAACAGATACTGTTAGAATCGATGCAAATCTGGTTTTTATTGCATATCGAAGCCGATTTTGTAAGCCGAGCACATGTCGACCTGTGGTTTTGTCGTTTTGTCGTTCCGGCGTTGTTTATTCATCGCAATATAGCAAACAACGATACGAAATGAAACACCATACCTATATGAGCATAACACATCGAACTGAATCCACTGCAGAGCAGCTATAATTTATTTGACGCGCTATTTTTTGCTTTACGGTTTTTTATTTTTGTTGTTTGCAGTTACAATTTTTAATAAATCGCTGGACACCACCAGCTCGGCTGCGTTGCTTAATGATACATTCATTTAACTCATACTTTATACTTTATTTAAACTCCAACATTTTGTATGGATTGTATTCGTGAATCGCTGCAGCTACCGTGAAACGTGAACTGAACGCATTGTTGCGACTTTATCACGAGCATCAATAAATAGATAGCCTTTCAAGAGTAGATAATAGAATTTTTCTATATACTATTTCTGTTTATAGAACGTTGACTGTCGACACTCTCGTTGACTTCATCCATCTTTAACATTGTTATTGTTCTGTCATAATAGTTGAGTTACCATCCATTTACGCAAAACAAAACACACTTATCTTCTGCAATAAATTATATTCAAACAGGGTTGTTTTAACTCCCCACATATTATTTAGTTTTTGATATTTCTCTGACATAATCAGGCCCGTTACCTAATCCAACACAGTTCGTGTAAGTTTTGTTTTGTTTATGTCGTTTTGTTAAATCATCGTCGGTGCCCGTTGTTCTCTATGGATACGTAATAGTTTGTTAAGTAACAAAAATGCTTTAAGACGTTATATTATAAAACCAAGTCTAAGTATGGATAACGAGTCGTAGGCGAGTTTTCCAATGGACGCATTTTATAATGCGTCCTAAAGCATGAATTACTTATACTATTTTATCTATTTTGCACTAATTTTAACTGTAAATAAAATAAAAATGGACAAAGCAAATAAAAATACATTTCTAAAATGTATGGTAGGCAACCCAAATTGCGTTGCTCAAAATGGTCGACCCTTTCAACGTGACAGTAGCAGTGTTTAAAAATAACGATTAACAAGAAATCAGTGAATTTTAAAACATTCATAATGGAGAATGATTTAAGTTGCACTCCCCCCGATATTCGTGAAGCGGTAGCAAAGAGTATAATCAAGAAAGGCATATTTAAAAGAATATGAAATTTTTCAAACGACGATCGACGATTACAGTTTCCTAGTAGAATTCGATGCGCAATGCGCATGCGTCAATTTTACTTTATGCAACTAGTTGTCTTAAAGGAAGATTAAAGAACCACAACATGGAATGCTTTAATTTCATACATTAATTAACTACATAGATAAATATATTTTTTGAATTGAGATGAAACGTTGACTAAATGCATTACGACTTGAAGACCCAGGTCAAGTAACGACGCTTTGCAAGCCATCAAACATTCAACCCAAGCGTATAACGAAGCGAATGAACGAGTTGATTAGTCGATTAAGCATTAAAGTAATGAGGTTATCAAATTCCGTGCGCGATTTTTCGTATTCGTGGGCGCTTTTTCCATTTGGAACCTTTTAACTTTTTGTTGTTACGACATTACCGCAAACATGCTTGCAATGTATTTAACTTCCTCTTCCTATTGCTCCTAAGGATCGGTAGGTATATGTATATGCTCGATTCTTGTACTTAAACTTGTAAAAGCTATTACTCTCTACCACTAGCTAGTGAATACTACTACTTTTATTGTGTACTGCAAATAACTGCATGTATTGGTTGTTCAACGAAAATTACGGCATTGCATTAACTTGTGATGTCATGGTCCTATATAGTCCTGTAATTTGTTCAACAAGCAGTATCATATAGTTAAATGGCGTGGAGACAGTTTTGGAGTTTTCAACAATTTCAAACAACGCAGACTGTTTTAGATTTAACAATTGTGCATGAGTAAGGTTCAACTTGAGTGACTCATAAAAACATAAAAGTTTGTAATTGACATTTTATACTATCTTGACCTGTTCGTAAAGTTTTTTAAGTATATTCATTTTAGTGAGTTAAATTGGACTGAAAATCGGTTATAATTTATTGGTTTATTTATGATTTAATTGGACGTTTTAAACATTGAGTTAATTAAAATAGATTTTCAATTTTCCAACTGATGCGAGAGCAAAATTAATCTTTGATGCCGTTTGCTTTTAGAAAATTAGTTAAATTTGTAGGTAGGAAGGAAGTAAATTAATTATGTAACGAATCAAATATTTGGCAATTATGAAGGTAGACATTTTGCTAAATTAAACAGCTGGTTCAATAATTTCTGTATTTGTCCTTCCATTTTCAATCCCCCTCGTTTCGCTTGCCCCTACCGCTTCACGCCTAATTGCTTGTCACTTTGTTGATTTTGAACTCGCCATCGCCATAAGAAATTTGTACTTGTTCGCTCTTGTTCACGAACGAACAAAATAATTCAACGAAGAAAGGCGAAGGATCGAAACAAAAAACATGCTAATTAATCCTGCAGCATGCAGGATTGTTTGATGGGGACTGATTGTCATACAATTACGCAAACACTAACCATTTGCTAATGTTACCGGTACTGGTTACTTCGCTGTTCGCTGACTTCTAGTGACCAATGCTATTGTTGACCCTCATTCCACATCCTCAATTCTACATTTCGTAAAATGTATCGTTTGTCGGTTAGTATCAGCAAAACCACACCGGTTCGCCTTCCACAGGCAGGAACGTTCGTTTTCCTAAAGCGCGCCGACCGCGTTACGGCGAGTATTAAACGCGCTGGTGGTTTTTGATTAATTGTACCGTCGGCCTACCGAGCCCCCAAGTCGCCTGATCCTTATCGCCTTAACGTTGCGTACCACCCTTTTTCGTCGATCCTTTCCTACGTTTCGTCCACCACACCTCTCACAACTTTGTCGACAACAAGCAACATCAGCATTTAATGCTGGCTGGCCTTACCAATCACTTCACGTGACTTTGCAACATACACCGACCAACCTACCTCATGCATATTTATAGATTCGCAATTCGGTAAATTCATTTTCAAAATAATCACACAATGTTTTTAGGTAGGTATACAACAAATGCATGTTCCAAGTTTCAAGTTTCCACTTGGTATTTGGTAGACGTTTGTATACGCACTTACGACACACGACACACATCGTTCACCAAAGTGGCATTAAGAAAAGTAGTCCAAATACATCAACACAGGAGTAACTTTAGTCCAAGTGACTTCTCGTCGTATCGAAAACATGAGCAAGTTGGCCAGGTTTGCCAACGAAAAGCATTGAAACGCACGAAACATGCGAGGTACGTGAAACGCATACGCTACGCGATTCCACACGATAGTAAAAACCTGATGTATGGTACTCGGTGACGCAACCGATAAAAGAATGAAAAAGCATGTGCTTCCTCATAGTCTCATAAGTACACGTAGACGAGACGTAGAGGTAGAGTAGAAAGCACACGGGACGATAGCGATCGGTTATTCCTACCCTTATTCAATCCCCTTTTTCTACATATACACCAGCTTATAGCCAACATAAGAAAAGCAAAGAAAAGAAATGTAGAGAAAACGAGCATATAGTCAGTCACTCAACGTTGTGATTTATTAATCGCAAAATTCACGTTCCTTTCTTGTTAGTATAGTAATCTTGCTTCATACATGAATGTCTAGTTGCTTTTCTTCTTCGTGAAATAGGTTGTCGATCGTCGAGCAAAATTCGATAAGTTACGGGAATTTTCATACAAAGCACTAAAAAAATATTGAAATCCAAAGGAGGGCATAATTTGCAATTTGCCAATATCTTTCTTTATGTATATTCTTTTGGGAACTTCCAACAAAATGAGTCTCTATCTACTTATACTATATACCAGCGTTTCCCAAAGTGTGGGTCGCGACCCGGCACCGGGTCGCAGAAAAATTTTGCCGGGTCGCGAAAAAAAATTGTAAAAACACAAATAACTTGATTTTTATTAAAAACTAAAATTTGTTTTGTAAATAAATGATTTTTTTTCATAAGGTGGGTCGCGAAAAATTTTAAAACCTCGTACCGGGCCGCAGCCAAAAAAGTTTGGGAAACGCTGCTATATACTATAGACAAATGTAAAATTTAAAAGAGAAATGCCCTGTTAAAAGTAACTAAAACGTTTCCTTGAAGCAACAATCCGGAAAAACTAAACGACGCGCATCGCAAATAGAAAAAAAAGCAACAAAAAAAAAACAAAATCATCGACCCGTATATATTCATATGCATAGCTGTACCATATGTCCGTCCATTCCTACGGTCCTGCACGCTTCGTAGGACAAAATAAAAATACATACGTAGAAAAAATATGTACCAAAAAGGGACGAGCCACACCACACATGTTCAGCGGTATGGAAAAACGCGCGTATTGCAATGCGATTCCTGTCACTATACTGGCTGTTTCCAGAATGCTACAAAAACAAGAACATCTTCATTGATATAAAATATTGACTTCTTCAGGACTCAGTGTATACGCATTTTTGTGATGAATCCATGTTATATAAATTTGTTTCCATTGGTGTTCACTGCGGTGCGAAAACCTAACGCAAAACGCAAAAAGCACACCATCGGTGATGACACCGGCAGAAATGTCCCAAATCTAGTTGGAATATCTATATGTACGCTCGTCGCTGAGCAATCGCAAATAAAGTTAAAAATCATGTCGACGAACACGCGCGGCGGCTCGTTTTAATTAAAAAAGCGACGTGCGTTACGTTTGGATACCAGGACAAAAAAATTACGCTACCGTGCACACACATTCATTCAGTCATCAACGAATTTAAAAAAAGCCAACGAATAGACCCCTAACATGTATACGTATACGAATCAATTAGATGGCGGCAGTGTGATATGATATGGGCTTAATTGAATGCATTTTTTTTGTCAAAGTGAAACGAAAGGTCTGCTTACATTATTAGAATTAGAATGCACAAATTATTATTTGATTATATAGTATTTCATATAGTATAA
>JARJEB010025409.1:0-13763 GCA_030264535.1 Liometoxenus newtonarum
TCGTAATCAGTAATCACATTATGTGAATTTATGGACTAAGGCTGTGTTTATGATTATTATATGTATATTTTGATGATTTTTTTGATGATGTATGTTAATGCTCTGGTAATGGTTTTTAGTTGTTATCCGTTGCCTAATGATTCTCTTAACCGGGAGAAACTAGTTGCAACTTACGTTCCATTGAAAGTTCTCTTGAAATACCTATATCTGCACTGGAGGTATATGCAATGTAAAATTGGGGTTTTGCCTCTCATCAATTAATTTAATTTATTATATATTCAATTATCCGTATAATAATAGGAGAGTTATAAATTTTTTGAGTCACAATTTTTGGTGAAAATCATAATTTTATTGCTAGTTGACATTTCTCGATCTGTATAGCAGTATATACCTATAGCACATAGTAGTGGCCTGATTGTCATGGTTGAAGGAAGGTGGATGCGTTCATTAACACAGTTTTACCTGTTCAACATACCAATGGTGAATGGATGTAATTATTATAGATGTTTTGCATCTTCATGCCCATCCGCTTCATGGTATTGTACTGTTGATACTCTTCGGTGCCTCGCACGACTCGCAAGCATCCGCTGGAACGAACTAACGCACACGCTTCAAGAAAGACGCACCTCGTCCATTCACAGGACATCAACCATCAAAGAACAAAACATAACCGAATCACATTCATTATACACTCTACAGACTACAATGAACGAAATATTTGTTTATTAATCTCAATTCTTGATTGCTTGGGCATTGGTTCGTTGCCTTTAAAAATATATCCTTCCAAACTTGTAATGTTCATTAGAATTATTTAAAATTAATATACCGAGTGTTAGTGCATGGAGGTGAACATAGGTTATTTTGTAGACTCCATTCATAATTTATTAATTAATAACAAATAGTATTATTACTTAGAAACAATGTATTTGTGAAATCCTAGACCCGAAAAATTGTTGTCTTTTTTTGGTGTGATTGCGATTTATTTCCATGCAAATATGATATACCGTGTAAATTCCCTATGTTCACCTCTATGTCCAAACACCTTGTATGTGTCTGATACATGAGAATAGTATATTATTATATGAGCAATTATGACAGCCATTGGTCACGAGGATGATGTTTGAGCCCACGAGCCGCAAGGCGAGTGGCGCAATTCATCTGAGTGAGCAATAGCCATAATCGCGAATATAATACTATGCTTTTTCTACACCTTGCACTATTTTTTAACACAAAGTACAAATTGTGATTTCTCGATGAAGCAACAAACGAGCACTAACTGACAAGTGAAACAATATGCCGGGCGATTCACATCGAACTATGGTCGAAATTCTTCGGGTTCTTTCGAGATTTTAGATCATATAGATAAGTTGGATCGGTCACTTCAAATTTGTTAAATCTTGTTGAACTTTAAATCTTTGAAAATACGCTATCAATGTTATAAAATTGACAGAATTTCTCAGGTTCCTTCGAGATCTTAGATCATATAGATAAGTTGGATCGATCACTTTAAATTCGTTAATCCTGTTGAACTTTAATACGCGATCAATGTTATTTATTTGCAGTGATTTCTGAAAATCCATAATTCACGATAGTGAGTTATAGGTACCATTAATCACTGAAAAATGCTAATAATGACCATATAACTAAATAGGTGTAGAAAAATACTATTATTACTTAGAAACAATGTATTTTTGAAAACTTAGACCCGAAAAATTATTGCTTTTTTGGTGTGATTGCGATTTATTTCCATGCAAATATATGATATACCGTGTAAATTCCCTATGTTCACCTCTATGTCCAAACACCCTGTATATGTCTGATATATGAGAAAATTAATTATTATTATTACTTGACGCTACCTGAACATGTACGATGGATGGACATTGTTTGGACATCGTGATAAAGCATGAAATAATTTCAACGGAAGTCAAATTAAGAAAAGCAAAACTGAACGCATCAATCTTTTACGGTAGCCTACATTCGACTAAATAAGTATCTTTTGTGAGTCACATCGACATTGTTGCTTTGTTGTGTTGAAGTTGAACGTCGCGAGACGCCCTTCGGATTCGCCAACTGCGCGTGTTACATCACTATAATCTAATCAACGTAATGGAAGCCGCGTCGCCAGCAACTACAACTAGGAAAAGCATTTCATTTCCTGGATTGTTGGGGGTTCTGATTTGGTTTAATGAACCGAAATTTTATCGGAGGGTTACAGTTGCAACACAAACTATACATTTTTTGTTTTATCAACTAAATGCGTGACTGGAAACTGGAAACTAAAACAAATAATTATAAAAAAAAAACTTTCAAAATTGTGACACTTCGGTTAACACTATATCTACAATTAAGTAAATCTAACCCTGGAATACTAAAAAAAATTAAAAAAGAACGCTTTAAATTTTATTCTTCTTATTTTTTTATAGGAAAGTGTTTGAAAAGTTTTGCTCTGTTTTGTATACAAGACAAGCCATATAGTCATCGAATTTTTCCTCCTAATCAGTTAGATGTATTCATTGTGTAGGGTGGTTTACCCTTGTGTAAGCAACATTTTATCCCCTATCACAATCATACTCGTAAGCAACTCGCTCTCTATGGTGATGTATCAGGGTGAAGGACTGATCTCTCGTTTCGCCTTCATTCGAACTTTTTATCCTCGTCAATGACATTAGTTTGGTGTATATATGTATATACAGGGATGTGCTTTTATTACCACCACCACCGCATTGCAACGGAGGAACAAGTGCACAGTACCTTTTATAGTATACTTTTCAAATATCGAGGTTCCTTGACGACAGATTGCGTTTTCGTGTAGTGTCACCGAGATGTGTTAATTTCACGGACAGCTGATGCTGATGCTGAGGCAACCCCAAAACATACACTAACGCTATACTTAACCGTACATTATTACAAGTATTATTACTATTATGAAATGACATTTCATAGAGTTCCACCCTCTTGACTTGACACAAACCAATTTTAATCCGCCCAAAATAAATATTTATTGGATATTTGCCCATTTGATTTAAATTGTAAGTATAATAAAAATTTTGTAAGCTGCGGGCAAAAAAAGAAAATGCTTATTTATATTTAAGTGTAAATGTTCAAGTTCATCTTAAATTCAATATTTGCGAATTTTTACTACATTCATTGGTATTCTGTTTTCGTGTCAATGCAGTTCAATCCTCGTGAGTCCATTTTTTGCTTTTACTACTTGAAAATCAGGAAAAACCCTAAAAATTCCCCATTTTTTTCCCTTAATAGTGTAAGTTCTTTACTTTACGCTGTTTTAGTTTTACCGGTTTTACGTTTTCCAACCCCCAACAAGCATATATAGGTAATCATTTCTACTTTTGCTGGTTTCGTATTTCAACTTTGCTAGTTGCTACTTGCGTAAAGCGGCCTACAGACGATCAACTTGGTTGACGACATGATTTAACAAGCAAGTTCAAGTTGACAAAAATCAAAACTTTTTGATTTTACTCGAACCTGTGCATCAACATGAAATTTCATGGTCTTCAACATTGCAAATTGACAGCATGGTTGACAACCAACGCGCTTTAAGCAGCCTACAAACGACCAATTTGCAATGTTTGAAACCATGTTGATCGTCTTAACTTTACGCTGTTTTAGTTTTACCGGTTTTACGTTTTTCAACCCCCAACAAGCTTATAATCATTTCTACTTCTGCTGGTTTCGTATGTCAACTTTGCTACTGGCGTAAAGCGGCCTACAGACGATCAACTTGGTTGGCGACATGGTTAACAAGCAAGTTCAAGTTGACAAAAATCAAAACTTTTTGATTTTACTCTAACCTGTGCATCAACATGAAATTTCATGGTCTTCAACATTGCAAACTGACAGCATGGTTGACAACCAAGGAGCTTTAAGCAGCCTACAGACGATCAATTTGCAATGTTGAAAACCACGTTGATCGTCTGAAGATAGGTTTTTAACAACTTTTATCAAGTTTATCGTCTGCAGGCCGCTTAACGCTATGAGCAAGCACCTCAATTTCCACTCTACACCACCAGCAGTACGGTACTGTATGGTAACAATTATCCTTGAATATTTTACGTAATGTTTATGTTGTTGTCATTCTAGGTTCTATTGATTCGATTCGAATTGCGTTCTTCTGTATATTTGCATATAAATGAATAATACACTTGATGGTTGTGTATACTATACACTAAAGCCGTACTCGTACTTAAACACTCAAGTTCGTGTTCCCAGTGGACTTGACTTATTGATCCCGGACCGGAGTCTAGACTTTGGTGGAACTGGAACGGTAGATAGATTCGCTTCGTAAGGCTGCCATAGTTGTATATGCTCCTCCATAGTTGCATGTTTGCGCATTCGACATTTTGCCGCCCCCGTATTCGTTTCCATGACAACGAATTCGCCCGCCCCGAGCTATAAGTACTGCGTATATGAATTCTGTATTATGTGAGTTCAGAACGGTTGTGCTTTAACGGGTATATGGGTACCCTTTTAAGGCTAAACGCGGAATTCAATTAGAAGAGATTCATGATACCACCATAGATGGAAGAATGCGCAAGAAACGTCTTCAAGAATATTTATTTTATTATGTATTAATAAATTAATCATGAGAGTTTGCATGTATTAACTTCGGCAAAAAATTAGGAACTTTCATATTTCCTGACTATTAACTATACACGCTATATACCGTGCGTTTATTTTACCGTCGAACATAGCAAATGAGTCAAACTCAAGGCAATGGGGATTTGATTTGCCGACGGGCGGGGAGAGAGTGGGGATGTGCAACGGACGTCGACACACCACGATGACAAGTCAGTGTATCAATGTCAAAATTGACAACTGACAGTAACGACGTCGCCATGATCGTGCCATAAGTTTGACTCGTTTATTTTAGCTGCGAACATTGCGTACGTTACATGCTATGTTCGATGCTAAAATAAACGCTCTGTATATTATTAATTAATTAATAAATCGAGTAAAGAATGTCGTATCTAATATTCGTAAATTTGGAATATTGAAATACCGAAATATATAAATTTATATAGTAAGCACATACCTATGCATCGATAGAGTATAAATAAATACATTATTCAAAATTTTCAAGAAGATGAAAAATGAAGTTCTATATTACATACCTAACCTTTTTAAGTCATCACAACAATAATTTATCATTTTTTCTTTTCATTATTTTTTTCTCATCTGTTGTTAAGTTGACTTTTGTTTTTTTTTCATTCATTCACTCATTTTATTTCTGCAGTTACTGTTATTAAATAATTAATAAATTATTGATAAAGAGACATTTAGCTTATTTATGATTGTTTTGTTATTTATACAAAACGGACGGTTCATAAATAAATGTAATACTTAATTAAATTAAAGTATTCATTAAAATAGAATGGATAGGAAGATCAAAGTCAAAAAGTACTAATTTTAAGGCAATGGATTTGTTCCAAACAAGAATTGTCGAATCTAGATACTTTCATTTTCTAGTAAATCACCAGAAGCTGTTTTTTGCTGTTGTTTTTTTTTAGGTTATCTCTTCAGAATATATACGAACGGAAGCGACACTTCGTGTCTTTTACTTTGAATTTCGTCAGCCTCTTGTTTTTTTTAGGTTATCTCTTCAGATGTCAGCCATGTTGTGTGAAGGTTGGAATTTGCGGGAAATTTGAATTTACCTCTCAATGTCAAATTTCCCGCAAATTCCAACCTCTACACAATATGGCCGACACGCCGAAGGTCACCAAAGGGGGCCGGCCGAAAAACCCGAAGTGTCGAAAGCTGCAAATATAGGTTAAGGTACATAATTCTTGATTTTCATTTTTATAAGGATCCTAATATTCAATCAATTTATACTTATAGATATTTATTTTGTTGTTGTTGGCAACATGTCAACGTTGTCAAATGTATTAAGAGCAAGCACAATTATTAAATGTACAATTAATTAATGTTTTTTTTTAAATAAATGATATTATTTAATTTATGTATGTAGGTATATGATAATGTAAAATAATAATACTTTAATTAAATAAACATAAACACAACACGACATAATAAGTATATCTATGAATGTGATGAATTTGTTTACCTCTTTATCTTATATGTATAAAATGGTAAATATTTTCTATTGTATATTGAAAATCTTGTATTTCGCATTTGCTCCTTCTATTTTTATTACGGATTTCTACCAAACCGACAAATGATGCCGATATTTTTAAGGGAAAAATGGGATTTCATGCTAAAAACATTACCCAGCAATCAAAAATTTTCGAAGTGATTAAATCAGATCAGGGGCGTACTATAGGCAGGGCCGATGGGGCCATAGCCCTCTAGGTCCTCCACAAAATTTAAATTTTTAAATAGTGCTGCTCCGAATTTGAATCGGACCGCGCAAATAAATAAAGAAAATCATACGACCAGCACTATTTAAAAAAGTTGAAATCTTGTGGAGGCCCCAAAAATGTATTACCTATATTAAATTTATTTTTAAAAAATCTGAAAGGAGCCTCCATTTTTTGGCCGCTCCAGGGCCTCCACATGTGTTAATGCGCCCCTGTTTAAAATTATTAGAATTCAAGGCGCGGCGTACCTAGAACTTTTCTCGTCCGGTGCGGTCTCCCTCCCAAGGTATGCCACTGAATTCAAGTCAGTATGATGAAAATCCGCCTTAACATTCTTAGCATTCTTACTTTTTCCGAAACTTTCTATCGCTTTTTGTGGTTTTTTTTTTCACTTAAGGTTAAGAAATTCTAACCGAAAACATTCACACATACTGTTCGTTTTACAAACTTATAACCTCACTTAATACCTGCTTGTTAATCTGTTAATCTACAATTATTAAAGTTTTACTTACACATTAAAGTTTTACTTACACATACTTACATATTTTGGTTATTTATTAATTTTTGATATTTTCCTTAATTATTTGCAACTATGATTAGTATGTAATTAATTTAAATTCCTAATATTTAAATCACACCGGAAAGACTTTGGAACCACTTTGTTCTATTGATCTGTACTAGAATTAATCGTTAATTCCTTCTTTTTTCAACTTATATTTCCTCCATTTCTATTAATATACTTATATATTCCTCCGTTCTGGTTTATTTTCTTTTTATTTTGTTATGAACACATAAAATTGTTAATACCTAGCTAGATAAACGATGAATCTATCTAGAAGTACGGTCATTGTCGCATATATGTTGATGCCCTTGTCCTTGTTGATGTCCCTCTTGCTGTAATTGTAGATGATGCAAAGCAATTGATTGTTGTTGAGGATCATTTAATGCGTGGCTTTGACTGCTGTTGATAATGGATGAGGATGAAGATGATGACGACGCCACCACGGGTCACCATTGCAGCAAGAGTTGCGGATCGGCCGTCGGCGGTGAACTTAACGTGCCAGTGGTGTACTCGCCATCGGGTGGCCAATACGCTGGGTAGCGATTGGTTTCCTGTCGCATGCCGCACGGACTGAAAGCTGTTGGAGGTGGGTAGGCTTGTTGGGGGTAACCTGCTGGTGAACCACAGCTTGTACTATAAGCTAATGATGATTGACCTAAAGGAGACAAAAAAAAAATGGAATAATTAAGTATAATGGCCGATTATATTGAAAGCTGATTTAGACAAAAATTACAAAATTTTGAAACTTAAATAATTTCAATCGATTCACTTTGCTACCATGTTGTTGGTTATAATTGTATTTGGTATTGGTCAACTGAGATCCACAGGTAAAGCCAATAGATGAGAGTGGATAAGATATTAATAAAAAAAGTGGTTCTTCCCACTTTAGTTCAAAACCAGGTTAAAACCTAACCAACAAGTTTACTAATCTTATAAGATCAGTGTTGGCACTGTTTCCCCTTTTTTGGGAATTTTCATAGTCAAAAGGGATTTTTTTGCTAAAATATCGAATTTTTTGAGTATTAAAGTGGAGGTTATGAACAAAAAAAAAACGCATTTGCTCTTACTTCGAGGAAATGCTTCAGCTATGACTTGCTGACACTAGACTTGCAAGTTTAAAACACTGCAAGTGAAGTTAGTGTTTAAGTAACTTCAGGTCTTCAGCAATTGCTTCTTTCATGAATTTTCATCGATAAAAGAAAATGTATCACGAAAAGGGGAGAATATAAACTGCCCCGTGATAGAAAATTATACCGGTGAGAGTTTTCATTGGTGCGGCTTTGGTTTTGGTTAAATAAGACTTTAAATTCGGACAATAAAATAACAAACGCCATTTGCTCCTCTTGGTCAGAGTCTTGGTCGTCATTATCACCCGAACATGAATTTGAGTCCATTTTATCAGGCAATTATTGATTGTTTACTTCAACATTAAATTTCAACAGTTAAACAATTTAAGGTTAGGAGCATATGCTGAAGTATCGACTTCACAAACTTTTGCTACAGCCAGAGAGGGGCGTATTCAGGGGGGTATGTGGGTTAGACCCCCCCCCATTCACTCTTTCAAATACGTATACATTACAACCACAAACTTTAAAACTAACAATTTTTGCAAAAATAGTAAATAAGGCGGATGAAACCCCCGCATGACCCGGTCCTGGCTGGACACGCACTGGCTGCAGATTTTGCTTTATGTACGAAGCATTCACTTAAACAAATGCTTTGTAGCATTTGCTCTTACTCGAAGTAAGAGCAAATGCTTTTTTATTCATTTCATGAAACTTCATAATCCACTTTTCCGACTTTCGAGTTTTGGACTGTAGTTGCCGTTTTGCTCCGTCACGTGAGGTACATGTCCTCGTGTGTATTACTGGCTGCCTGTACTAGGCTTTGTTTACTAGAAAAAGGAATTTCTTTTTAAAATGGGAATTTTTAGCAGCATGGGAAATTTTTTTGTAAAATTGGGGTGGCAACACTGAGTAAGATCAAGAGTAGGAGTACGTAAAGGCATATATACGATATACTTAGGTATTTTCTTCTTTGGTTGCCTACAGCGACGATGGCAAATTATTTTGCAGCAAATTGTCATGTAATGCACAAAATTTGAGATTTCATAAGTTGCGCGTGCCAAAATTTGAGATTTCATAAGTTGCGCGTGCCATCAGCGGTGCCAAATATACGATAAATATCAGAATCTTCGCGCGTGCCATAGTTGGTACGCATGCCACTTATTTGACATCCCCGATCTACAGGGTCTACACGAAGCTCAAATTGTCTCGCGTTTTGACAATCTTGCCTGAATTCATAGGCGTGCGCAAGAGATTTTATGAGAGTTTCCAGAAACTTAAAATGTAACTGATATTCTAGATTCAAATTAATTTTTGCCGCCTCTACTGTTGCGCCATCTACAACATCCTACGAGGGCAAAGTCAGCTGATTTGCCATTGCGTCAAAAATAAAGAGTTAAGAGTTAAATCTTAAAACATTAGGTTGTGCCAGTGCACACCCGGCACCCCCTGTGCGCACGCCTATGCCTTTTAACTCTTTAATCATATAAATATTTTCTTACCATGTATCCAACTAGGATCATATCGACTATAAGCTGGTGGATAACTTGTCGCCGAAAAGATATTCCTTGAAAGTGGTAAAGTGTGTGGCGTTAACGAATCGCCGAAAAACGTCTTGGCATAGGGTTGTGAATTCCGAAACGGCCGCTTCATCCGCCGCCTACGTCGGAAATTCCCATTCTCGAACATATCCTCGAATTGGGGATCCACCATCCAATAGTTGCCCTTTCGTTCGCCGCCTCCTTCGCGCGGCACTTTCACGAAGCATTCGTTCAGACTCAAATTGTGCCTGATGGAGTTCTGCCAGCCCTTTTTGTTCCTTTCGAAATAGGGAAACTTATTCGTTATGAACGCATAGATTTCCGAAAGCGTCGCGCGTTTCTGGTTCGACGCTTGTATAGCCATGGCAATCAAAGCTACGTAGGAGTACGGCGGCTTGGTATGATTATTGTTCGAGGATGATGGCTGCGGCGATTGACTCGAACTCGTCGGCGCACGTAATTCATCGGATTTTTCTGTTGATGTTGGTGTTGTTGTTGCATAGGATGTTGTTGATGGAACAATTGCACCTGGAACAATAAAAAATAAATTTGTTGAAAATTATTGTGGAATTTAAACAACAAATTTAATTATTGTGACTGTTTTCACAGTTATTTATTGTCCTAAAATGGTCCTAAAGGCTTGTCTAAACTTCAACCTTAAATTTCGTGAAAAGTTCCAACTAACTTTTACACAGGGTGGTTAAGCAATTAGTAACCAGCGAATTACCGAGTGGGGCATCATTTTTCAGCATTTTCAAAAAATATAGGGTGTTTCATTTTAAAAAACAAAATAACACTCTGTATATGGAAAGTGCTGAGGGTTAGAAAGTAACTGCTAACGCCATTTTATAGAGTACAAGAAACATAGAAACTTTTACTTGAAACATTTTTTTCTCAAAGGGTTTGGGTGTAATTCGCTGGTTACTAATTGCTCAACCACCCTGTATAGACTTAAGATGACTTAAGCATCATTTTCAGTTGCGGATATTCGGAAAAAATTTTGGGAATATTCGGAAATCGTAGTTTTCATGATATTTAATGGAAAAAAAATCGGACAAATTATTACCAATTTTGTTTCCGAAGATTCATATTTATTTTATCAAATAATTAAAAACCAAATAAATACTGGAAAACAGAAATGCCTAAATTTGCCAAATATAAAATATATCTGATCAAATATTGATAAAAACAAACGTGGATTAAGCAATAGAAAATGAAAAGACGTCATTTGAATGAATATTAAGGGGAAATACGTACGTAGTTTTTTTTATCACTATTCACATTTTCGATAAAATTTGATAATTTACTCACTTAATTATTTATATTTATTATTTTTCGTTCGAAATGTGTGTCTGCGTGTTAGTGTTCGTATGTGTTTGATTGTAAAAATAGAATGAACAGATGATGACGGTTTTCGAGCAAGCTGAATTGCAACTTAATTTAGTAAGTACAATTTTAATATTTAAATGTCAAAAGTCATCAAAGAAATATATATAAAAATTATTGGTACGAATTTAAATGGAGTGATAACGCATCATCGTTCGATATTTTCGATTCACTAGAGGGGAACATAAAAAGTTCAAGATTACATTCTCAAATAGGTCATTTACAGGCGATTACATATTCAATATTTAAAATTTTTTAACGTGACGGCTTAAATTAAATTTTTGTTTTTTATTTTGTTTTCTCAATGCATAGATATAGCCTAATAATGTAAAAAAATAAATATTATGAATTCAATGCAAAATAACCTAAAAGTTGTCAGTTTCACCCATGGTTTCAGCTCTTCAGCTTTGAAGTAATCAGGGGAAGTACAAGATTTGCCTTTTAAATTTTTCATGAATTTTAGAATTGATTTTTTTATTTTATTTTTTCATGGTATGTTTGAAATTAGTTGTGGTTTTTTGCAACTTAGACAAATACATGCATACCTTTTTGACAGTGAGTGTCATTTAGCACCAAAGTGACAGTGACTCATAAACTGAGTCTGCTTTCAAAACCCAACATACACTTCAAACTGACTACTGAGCCAGTTTCAGATTCTCTGAGAAAATGAGCAAAAAGAACACGACTTTTGATGAATATTGTTTACCTTGTTGATTATTTAATTCTTTTGTTTATAATTACGACTGGAAATATTTATTTTGTTTTGTTTATACCTCTTGATTGTGACTTAAACACATGCCGATGATGTCGTTAAGATAGTTAAATAGGACCAAAGCAAAAGCAAAATAATTAATGTTTCTATTTATTCTTACAAATAAAGGGTTTGTTTGTTATCCAGTAAGGTTCAGTGTAGTGCTGGAATGGAAAGGTGTTAGTGCAGTTTAGTGTAACCAGTAACCCCAGAGTAACCTGTTTCCACTTTGAGGTTTACAGGCATTTTGAACGAAACTAAATAAAAAAAATCCACAAAAACTCTCGTAGAACTGAACAAAACCTAGATTTATTAAACATTTAAATTCCATTTGTTTTATAGTCCCAGCATGCACTAGCCTGCACCTCCTCTCAAGTCAGTGAGTGAGTGCGGTCCTGGACTGTCCGGAACATTTGCACCGAATACACTAGCTGACCGAATACACTAGCTGCACATTTGTATAACAAACGCGTTGGTGTCGTCACCGTCAGTGCAGTTCAGGACGCACTCGGCACTAGGACTGATTAAAAAACAGACCTATTTTTTTATTTCTTTCTATAATAATTTTTCATTACATATTTATATGGTTGTATATTCATACAATAATTACAATACAATAAGTAATTGAAATCTGTTCGTTGTTATCAGAGTGCTGGAGAAACAATGCGTTAATTTAGCAACTGCACACGCAATTAAACAGCTCACAATTGCACGCCTTGATAAATAAAACAAATATTATAACAATATTACAAAAGTTATGGTAATAAATCAATTTAATCAATGCAAAATTAAAGAATAAATGTATATCATTTAAGTAATTCATGTTGCTATTCTGTTATTCCAAATTCAGCAATTATGAATTTATGAATTTTTTATATTCCAATATTTGTGCAATTGAATTTGAACATCTTTAGATGCGAATAAGTGTAAGAGGAACTACTGGAATTTCTCTAATTCATCAGTTATTCAAAAATAAATTTCTCAGGCCGGCAGGAATCGAACAGTGCATTCACGTGATTCTGGGCTTGCTCTATCCACTAAGCTACGGAGTACTTTAATGACTTAAAAGTGCACGCTCTCCTATTCCCACCAGTTAAATTCGGAAAAGGTCAACTCGACGAAGTCAACCGAAGTCGACGATGGTCAACTCGACGAAATCAACCGAAGTCGACGATGGTCAACTCGGCGATGGTCAACTCGGCGACGGGTCAATTCGGCGACGTTAAACTCGGCTACGGTTACTACGGCTACTATAGCAAAAAAAAACCTTCAGTGTTCTTTCACTCTAAATGTTAATTTTCGCCGAGTTGATGGTTGCTGAGTTTACCGTCGCCTAGTTGACCGTCGCCGAATTGGTATCGATGAGTTGATCATCGCCGACTTTGCATCGATGAGGTTAGGTATCTATAAAACCACAGAATAGATACTAACAGAAGGGTCACTTTGGAATTTCAACAGGCAGTATTTGGTGACCTTCGGCGTGTCAGCCAAGTTGTGTGAGTATTGGAATTTGCGCGAAATTTGAATCTGCTATTTGCATTGTTAGGTAGATTCAAATTTCCCGCAAATTCCAATACTCACAATACAACATGGCTGACGCGCCGAAGCTCACCAAACGAGGCCTGCCGAACGACTCAAAGTGAACGTTCTGTTAGTATTTATTCTGTGATAAAACCTTCCTGACTTCCTGTCAGAATTTTTTCATGTTCTTTTCAATGTGAAATGCAAATGCGTTAGTTTGAAGGGGTTTGCTCAACAAGTAGCAAGTAACCTGATATTTCTACCATCTTCACCCTTTATATACTAGGACCAGGTATACATATACAGCTAGTGAGCTAGATTAGCTATCATCCCCTATTTTCATGTTTCTATATGTGAAGAGCGAATATTCAGTTTCAGCAGCAGCACAGCAACAGATTTTATATACCGTGCGATTATTTTATCGTGGAAAATGCGTATGTACCACGATAAAATAAACGAGTCAACCTCATGGCAATGTGGGTTTGTATTGCTAGCGACACACCGGCGAACTGGGAGTGAGGATGTGGGCAGTGACGATGCACGATCAAAGTAATTTGTATGAACATGCCGTTACAGCCAGTTGTCAATTTTATTCCT
>JARJEB010025436.1:0-10490 GCA_030264535.1 Liometoxenus newtonarum
CTGTAAGCCTTGTTATGCGTTATGCTAATTGAAGCCCATGTAGTTTTGGTTAAAGCCAAAGAAAAAAAAGACCTGTGTATATACGTTTATAAGGTACTAAGGCCGCAAATCTCCGGAGAACGACGATTATTACTATTGTCATCTTAATTCGCTCTCGAGCGGTATGGGCAACAACGGCAAACGGCAACGCGTACTGTGTTAGAAACGTTTAATTTAGGACGAATTAGGGAACCCGAGTGGGCGAATTTATAATACCGTGGAGAAATTTATATTATTACGTTGAAGAGGCCTAACTCGAATATTTCGCGTCGGGAGTCTAGTTAGTTGTAGGAATATTTGCGGTCTGCATAATAATTGCAACCGCTTGCAAACTCTAGAGTCTAGCCAAATATCTGCAAAATAATTCAACTAAGACAAGAAAATCCCGTACTGGATATTGCAAGGAGAATCTGAGCGATTTTTGTAATTAACAAGAATTGCCCAGGTAAAAGAAAAACGCATCATCATGATTTACTTAGCAATATACAGTGTGTCTCATTGTCATGAAATAGTTTGATTACGTCTGAACGGTCAGCGATAGACGAAAAATGAAAATACCAAGTGCCTTAATTTTTAAGGTGCATATTATAAGCATATTTTAAAATATACAGGGTGTCCCATAAAAGCGCTACTGATATCAACGTTTTTTCGCACCCCCTAAATTTCTCTTCATTTTTGAATTCTGAATAAAATTTGGAATCGTCCGATACCCCATAGTCGATCCTTTGTTCTAACCGTTGGCCCGCCATTTTAACTTTTGTTGTCAAAAATGTCACTTGCACGGGGTATTATAAAAATTAATGACTCAGAAACCGAAAGTTATAGCAAGTTGCGGTTTTCTCATGCTTTTAGAAGAAGAAACGAGCTTTCTTTTCACTTGTCCAAAATTTCATTATCAGCTCAGATGTTTTTCGCGAATTTTCCAAATTAAAATATTTCAATCGACCAAAACTCATTTTTTTCAAATAGTAATCCACCGTTTTTTTTTACCTGGCTGCCTTTGGCATCTAATTATGAGTCTTTTGATATAATCATGTCTTATGGACATGTGGGACATTATGTGTCTTTTGACACCCATATTGTGATATAACAAAATTTCAGTATAATCTCTAGTTTCCGCTCAAATTAAATTTCCACGAAATCGTAATGCATATGACGGATTTTTTGGTTGAATGGACAGGTTTTTAGTATCAACATTGTTTTCTGTTAGTTGTCCTGCATTTCAAATGTAACTTTATGTTGCTTTTTGTAATACATACAGAACATATAACAAAGTAAGAAATTTCAGGAATGATTTAAAACTACGAAAACTATTCTCTTGAGATGGCTAACCTGCACGACTCTCGTTTCGATAGGTACTCATAATCGAAATTGCATATTAAATTTTCTTCAGATAAATTGGAAAAGTTTATACTTGTCAAGTATGTTTACCTTTGAGATAGAAAATGCCTAACAAGAAAAAGTCGCATTTTAGAAGAGCAAAGACATTATGTCATAATATTTCTGTATCCTTTTTAGGTATTAATGGAAAGTATAGGTATATTACATTACCTAAAGACAAATGTTATGAATAGAGATTTTTACTTATGTGAAATACAATTAAAACGGCAGTAAAATAGTGGCTTTCATTTGGAGGTCAAAATATAATATTGCAAATAACTTAGCAAAGTTTAATTTTAACATCTAACTATGTGCATAGATATGTAATTTCGATTTCCAACCAGCTTTGTTTCCTACATTATTTGAATTGATAATATAGGTATTAGTAATAATTTAGAAAATATTTGCTAACAGCCAACAAACCCCATTAACGAACAAAATTGTAAAGAATGAATGTTACTACGGTGACGATCTAACACTCTGACACTTTGAAGTAGGGAAGTAGGAAGTAGGGAAGCACAGTGCGTTCTCGCTCAAAATCCCACGTAATTTTAAAGGGGGGTAAAATCGGGCCCAAAGTGGTGGGGCTAAAAGTTGGGATAAAATCGAGCGCTGTTGTTGTTTTTGTAGTTGTTGTTGCGCGCGCGCGTTGTTTTTGTTGTTGTTTGATATTGTTGTGTTGTTACGCGCGTAACAACAACAACAACGCGCGCGCGCGCAACTACGAAACAGAGCTCGATTTTATCCCCACTTTTACCCCGACCGCTTTGGGCCCGATTTTACCGCACTGTAATTCCCTACTAACGGAAAATTATAATCTTCAAATTTGACAGAAAGTTATTTGGATACCAGCAATGATTTTAAGTACTATTAATATAATTTCTTATTATAATTCTAAAATTTCAGCTATTATATACCTACAAATAAGAAAATATGAGCGCGTTATAATGAGCAATATATATACTACTAACATAAAAGCAAATGGTAAAATGGCTGAAGTTATTTGAAGCGAACCGAATGGGTAATATTGTACATGGTGGAATCGCGAGCGGGTGAATGATTTATATCTGATGTATGTCGTACACCGGGAATGTCACATCAAATCTATTTATCATACTTAGTTACATTCTAAATGGAGTAATTTATAATGTATTCATATTCTGTCGATATACGATATGTTCCTGTAGGAACGTAATAATGACAAGATCTGAATGTTAGACACAATAAACTTTTGAATTTTTTTGGATTCTTGATATTCCATATAGGTTTAGCTCAGTATTATAACGGCTATATATGTTTCAGGCACTTGCTGAAACTAGACCCAAACTGAACTGTACTGACATTTCATGAAGGGCTCACGCATTGTGTAATCCAAAAATATTTCAGGAAGAGGCTATAGCTATTCTAGACGGATCATGATGTGCAAGGCTCTATTCAGACTCTTAATTACTTCAAATGGCCACATAATATGAGATCAATGACTAGACGATTGGAGAAATGCAAATTCACAATACAGGGCTCACGCGCATCTTTCTAACTCACTTTCACTTTTGTGACATCACTTTCACAATGTGTCATAGTTAAGTGCCTAAACGCATTGCGTTTACATGCATGTAAAAATTATATTTCAGAATAAGCCATAAACACCAACAACATGAACAGAACATATTGAAATAATGATAATATTATTACAGATGAAACATTGCAGCAAGTAACAATATTGGTTACATGAATATTGAGATTGTGATTATCAATATTGAAATTATTAGCCTTTTATCAGTTTTAATTTGACATTTCTTATCTTAAGTCTAACAGTCTAATAATTAATAAATCGGTGCGGTAAATTCACACCGCACAACTTTTCGACCATGTATAATAGAATTTCGTGGAAATAACGCAGAAATTCAGTGATATCACAACGTAATCAATCACATTTCCACATTCCGATCAAAATTACTTTTACGATCAACGAGTTAGACGAAATCGGATTGTACATGGTCCGAAAGTGGTGCGGTGCGAATTTAAAGCATCGATTTCTTTAATAAATAAATTAAATAAATATAATAATTTGAAAAAAAAATATTTGAAACACCCAGTATACTGCATATTTAAAACACCCTGTATATCATATATTTAATGTACGCTAATTTAATATTCATATGCATCATACGTTATGTTTTGCCAGTTATATACTTATATGCAAATTTATGCTTTGACATTCAAGTATCGACCGATTTTATTTATTTTTACACCAGGGTCTATTGATATTTTTACCGATTATATACAGGGTGTCCAATTCTCATGAAATAGTTCGATTACATTTAAACGATTAGAGATAGACGAAAAATGATTATACCGAGGCCTTTAATTTTTAAAGCTGCATCTCGTAAAAATATTTTCCAGTATACAGGGTGTCCCATCAAGGCGCTACTGACATCAACTTTGTTTTTTAAATAGCACCCCTTAACTTGTTCTCTATTTTTGAATTCTGCATAAAATTTCGAATAGGTTGATAGCCCATAGTCGACCCTTTGCTCTAACCGTTAGGCCGCCATCTTAACTTTTATTCCAGAAATGTCACTTGCGAGGGATATAGAGACGGTACAAGATAGCAAGTTGAGGTTTTCTCAGACTTTTAGAAGAGGAAACGGGCTTTCTTTCTATTGGCCCAAAGTTTCATTATCTGTCCAGGTGTATTTTCTGCGAATTTTCCAAGTTGAAATATTTCAATCGACCAAAACTCGTTTTTTTCAAATAGCAACCCAAACTTTTTTTAGCTGGCTGTCTTTGGCATCTAATTACGCGTCTTTTGATACCATCATATCCAATGGACATGTGGGTGTCAAAAGTCGCAAAATGGCGAACATGGTTAGGACATGATGGTATCAAAACTTTGGACCAATAAAGAAAGCCCGTTTCCTCTTCTAAAAGTCGGAGAATACCGCAACTAGCAATCTTGTACCGTCTCTGAGTAATGAATTTTTAAAATATCCTTTGCAAGTGACATTTCTGGAATAAAAGTTAAGATGGCGGCCTAACGGTTAGAGCAAAGAATCGACTATTGGGTATCAAACGATTCGAAATTTTATGCAGAATACAAAAATGGAGAGAAAGTTAGGGGGTGCTATTTAAAAAACAAAGTTGATGTCAGTAGCGCTTTTATAGGACACCCTGTATACTGGAAAATATGTTTACGAGATGCAGCTCGGAAAATTAAAGGCACATAGCATTTTCATGTTTCGTCAATCTCTAATCGTTTAGAAGTAAGCGAACTATTTCTTGAGAATGGGACTCCCTGTATATCTTTCCTACCGTATATATTGCATTTCATCAAATGTATAGTCACTGATAGACAGATCAAGATTTGTTTCATATTATGTGGCCTTATTAAGTAATCCATCATTAAATGTCTGAATAAATTCTTGAACATCATGATCCGTCTAGAATTGCTACCCTCTTCCTGGAATAGTTTGGTAGTTTGCCTCAGCGTTTTATGAAACGTCCAGACACTTCATGATGGGTCTAGTTTCAGCAAGTATTATATACACACTAGGGATTTTATCATTTTTTCGACTTAAAGTTTCTAACATTTGCGGTCAAATACTTGTAATTTACCACAAGTTTTGGGAACGTTTCTTCACAGGGCTGACCACCGAACATACTATATGAGAGACTCTCCAGCACTCTGATACTACTGGGCCGGGAATTTAGAACACGGCAAGAAAGTTGGCGAGAAAACATAATATATCCATGGTTACAATTAACCTTCATACAAAGGTTATTGTTAGAAACGTCAAAAATAATAAATAATAAAATAGTATAGAATGGCCGGCCATAACACCAGCATATTTTCGTTATTTATTCAATTTTCACAAACGTTTAGTGTAGATTTTTGGGTGGAACGATAAATGCTGAACTGTAATATGGCAAAATTAAATTTAATACACTCTACCACAATTGTTATTATTGCGTGTTCAGTTCAGTCATCCTATGAAGTAGAGAAAAATGAAAAAAAGTGAAAAGAGAACCAGAACGTCATTATTTCCCCTTTTGTCTTGCTCGTTATTTCTTTTGCCCTCGTTTCTGCACAAATTCTCGATATGTAGGTCTCTTGCGACAGATCGTCGCCTTTAATCGAACCAATGGACCACTCATAATAAAATTCGCGGAATTCCCACATAAAAGAAGCGAGAGGAAAAATGAGTATTTTATCAAGGCAGAGCAGGTATATACATGCTGCAAATACCCACAGTTGTTGAATATTCTAAACTAAAAGCACGTACTTTAAAGTTTCTTCATTTTCATCCCACCTTATTCCCGTTTGTAGATTTTATGTCTTCTTTTTCTTTTATGACAAGAAATAGCTATATACGAATGCATTTGAAACATATACATACATGAAGTAAAAACTCTACTACGCAATAATGTTGATAATACAAAAAGTTTGATAATTCCACAAATTTCCTTTGAAAATCAATGAGTAAAGTTTCTTTTTCGTTCTTTATACGAGTAACGTACACATACCAATATTTGAAATGTCAATAAGGAATCTAATAAGACTCCTACTCCTACTCCTACACCATACTTCTCTATTGTTATACTTGATGACAATTGAATTCTATAGATGTATGCCAAAGTTTTACACGCTAGTCGCAGAAATGTAAATAATAGTTCATAGACGATTAAAGTAGAGTGGAATTAGACAATCGTAAGATCCATTCCTATTTCTGTGTTTAAAAAATACATCTTTCGGTATGTTCCAATAGATACTTCTTTAGTTCTTTAGTTTTGTGAAGACATATACAATGCTCCTTCTTTCATTCGAACGGATATGCTTCTATTCAGCTAAACCGAAAGCAAAGAGAAAACGCGTAAGGATTGGAAAACTTGAAGAAAAAATCGATAATCCTTCTTACCGCACCAATTTTCGACCATGTACTTTTTGCTATGGAGATAATTTTGATATTATATTACATTTTTAAATTTATTTTTCTACACTTATTTAGTTATAAGATAATTATTTCCATTTTTTGAGTGATTCATGGTACCTATTACTCACTATCGTAAATACTGGATTTTCATTACTCACGGTAGTGAAATTACTGCAATTAAATACATTGATCGCATATCAAAGTTCAACAAGATTTAACGAATTTGAAGTGACCGATCGATTTGATCTATCTCGAAGCAACCATAGCAACCCGAGAAATACTGTATGTGATCGCCCGCCATATTGGTTCACTTGTCAGTTTCGTGATGAAATCACAATTTGTATTTTGTATTAAAAATAGTGCAAGGTATTAGTATTAGCATAGTATTATATTCGCGATTATGGCCAATGCTCACTCAGATGAATTGAGCCACTCGCATTGCGGCTCGTGGGCTCAAACATCATCTTCGTGAGTAATGGCTAACATAATCGCTCATATAATAATATACTATTTCCTCCGTCCTATGAAATGGCACACTTTCTCCTTAGGTTAGTCAGTTAGAAAGTTGACAATTGCTCACCATTCCATATTCTAGCCACTATCAAGCACAATAGAAGTCATGCTGAAATGTCATAACTATGGTGACAAAACTACTTTCCCTCACAGTTTCTTATGACAGTGTTATAGCAGTTTGTGTGAAAATCGTTTTATAAATATTTTATTAACATTCCGATAGAAAAATATGGCCCAAGAGCAGTGTATCTATCGCAAATGGAAAACATTCACTTTCACACTCCACTTCGTCTAGTGCTTCAAACTATCCGCTCGTGAGAAATTGAATACTTTCCGAACTTGGTCGGTAATAGTGGTTTACCTAACAAGTTTCGAATATTCAATTTCTCACGAGCGCGATAATATTCATATTATCGCGCTCGTGAGAAATTTGTCTAGTCCTTCAGGAGGAGACGAATTTGAGTGCGAAAGTGAATGTTTTCCAATTGCGATAGGTACACTGCTCTCCGGCCGCATTTTTCCATCGTAACATTAATATAATGTTTCTAAAACGATTTTGACCCAAACTGCCAAGCCACTGACGCAGACAATTGTCATGGCATATTTGATAAGAAACTGGCGGGAAAATGACAAATTTCCCGAACACTTTCTTGCTTTGTTACCATAGTTATGACTTTTCCGCATTACTTTTTGACAGTAGCTAGAATGTGGGTCGGCCGTCAGGAATTGTCAACTTTCTAGCTAACTAACCTATGGCGAAAGTGTGCGATTTCATAGTAGTCTTAGAAAATAGTAGTTCACGAATCTAGAGTGGAAAGTTGCTTATTGCGCACGACGCGGAAAATTTAGAAACGAGCCACGAAGCGGCGAGCTGAGTAATACGCGAGTGCGCAATTGCATATTTCCACTCGTATTACGTGTAATACTTTTGTTACAACCCCACAATATAATAACTTTATAGACTCAAAGTAAACAAATCAGCTAAAATAATAAAGTGAGAAAAACCCATTGAACAAGTGAGTTCATCTGGATGCATGCATCCTGACGGTGGTCAACCTCGTAACTAAGTTCAGTCCGTGCGATTTACTTTCGCAATTTCATTTCGTCAAAAAATATAATAATTTTATAGAGTCGATGAAAACAAACCAAATGAATTAATAAAGTGCGTACGGGTTGTATTACGATTAGGAGACGCAACCAAAGTGCAACATGATATTTTGATGTTTGATTGTAACTAAGTGAGGTTAAATAAATCGGTGCGTTAAATTCGCAGCGCACAACTTTCCCACCATATACAGTATGATTTGGTAGAAGTCGTCAATTGTAAAAATAATTTTGATCGGAAAGTGGTTATTGCACATAAATTTATTGATACGAAAACGTAATCAATCTCACTTTCCGATAAAAATTACTTCTACAATCGACGACTTCTACGAAATCATACTGTAGATGTTCGGAAAGTTGCGCGCTTCGAATGTAACGCACCAATTTATTTTATACGTAAATTAAATATATTATAATTTGAAGAATAATATTTGACACACCCCGTATACCGCATATTTAAAACACCCTGTACAAGTATATTACATATTTCGAATATGCAAATCTAATCTTCATGTGCTTCATAATTATATTGTTGATTTTGAGTATTTACATTGTTAGGGTGTCGGCATGGTAACGGGTATATTAAATCCTTATTGTTTTGTGATTGTTACTAATACGAAAGTTTAAGAATTAATATCTCAGGAACTATACATCCGACGAAAACATGTTATAGGCGTTGAAATGTCGAGAATTGAAAGCGCTACAAGAATATATATTTTTTGCCTAGATGCCCAATTTAGCCAGTTATACGCAAATTTATGTTTTGACACTCAAGTAAAGTGCCCTTCTTTACCGACCGATTTCACTTATTTTTACACCAGGTTCTGTGTGTATTTGTATGCGTGTGTGCGCTAGGATGTGTGTGTGTGCGCTCGGATGTGTGTGTGTGCTCGGATATGTGTGTGTGTGTGTGTGTGGCTGTGTGTGTGGCTGTGTGTGTGTGTGTGTCTGTGTGTGTGTGTGTGTGTGTGTCTGTGTGTGTGAATGTATATGGCCGTTTGCCTGCAGGACTGTGTGTGAACAAAATTCAAGGTAAACCAAACAAAGTATTGTGATGGAATGGTATGTGGGTAGAAGGGAGCTAAAATTCTGATTATCTTTTTAGTGACTTGTGCAATGTGTAGAATTTTTATCGATTCTTAGGCCTGGTTTATAATGGCTGTTAACTTATTCCGTTGCAATAGGATGTATGATTTAATCCGTTAACTTAGTGTTCGTGGTTTATATTGGCAGAAATTTTCTACAGTAGATAATGCAGACTTCTGTAATCCCACAATTTCAATCAGCTGATTATTGCCGAAGAAGCTTTTTCACCCTTGATTATTTGAACAAAGACAATTATCTTAATATAAAGTAATAAAACACTCGAAAATTTGACAAAAGCATAATAATTGTAGGTTAGAGAAGCAATAACTGAAAACTCGAATATGCCTTTCGGCGCATGCGTCGCCAACGCTTGGTGTCTTGCAAATCTTATTGGGTTTCACTGTTGACAGTAGGATGTATTCCGTAAATCTTGAAATTTGGCTATACCGTGCGATTGATTATTTTATCGCGGAACATAGCATGTACTATCTGCCTATGTTCCACGGTAAAATAAACGAGTCAATCTCATGGCAGTGTGGCTTTGTATTGCTAGTGACACTCCGACGAACTGGGAGTTGGGATGTGGGCAGTGTCGATGCACGATCAAAGTAATTTGTATGAACATGCCACTAGTGTCAGTTGTCAATTTTATTCCTTGTCACAATTTGTATTAATGGTTCACAAATTTTTCATCAATCATATACACAGCCGAAGAAAAGGTAGAAATAATACAAATGTACGCAGGAAATAATAGTCTGTTCGCGATTTATTTTCCATTAAATATCCTGAAAGGCCAATAACTTCCGTCAGTACAATATAAAGAATAGTTCATACGTTTGACACACTACTAAGTACTTGAATCTTGAACAATGCTTTCGAGAATCAATGGATTGGCCGATTTGGCCCCATCCATTGGCCAGATCGCTCGCCTGATCTTGCACCAAACGTCTTCAGAATCGATGACTTTAAAGAAAGAATTCTTCCGGCATGAAATCAAATACCTACCTCAAAGATTAGATAGTGTGGAAGCATTCAGAAATCGACTGGCTTTCTGCTTGGAACGAGAAGGTGGACTTTTTGAACATTTATTGTAAATCAATTATAAATGAATTAAAGAAATTAACTTCTTTCTCGAGGGTTAGCGTCAAATAAACGAAAAAAATCATAAACACTGAAAGCATTAAAAAATTCTTTTTTTTTTTGGTCACCTCACATCACTCGCTTTATTGAGACTTGAGAGCTTTTTTTGGTCACCAATAAAAATTTCAGTCAGATGCATATACCTACTCTTCTATTTTGTAAAGGGGGGGGGGGGCAGAATTATTGAAGGTTAAAAAGGGGGGGGCGCAAAATACGAAAGTTTGAGAAACGCTGCTTTAGTTAACGGACTATTTCAAGCCAATATAAACAGAACTATGCAAAACGTATGCTTGAAGG
>JARJEB010025438.1:0-10901 GCA_030264535.1 Liometoxenus newtonarum
GTTGCCGAGCGCCCCCCTTTTTCTTCTACACTTAAATTCACTTTTATGATTCTGATCTTTAATTATAAAATCAAGTATAAAATACAAAATTTTAAATCGAGGTTAGTTTGAAAACAAAATGACGTTTTAAATAACGATGTATATTGGGTTGCATACGCAACTGAAACTCTCACAAGCGGGCCGTTTAAACGCACTTTTAATTGAAATTTCATTTTGATCTTTACAATTGAAAAAATTCGTTTGGGATGCCAATTTTCGCAGAGAATATGGTTAATTAGTTGACAAATATTGTGCAAAAAAAATTAAAGTGATACGATCTTCTGGAGAGCAACCATCAGCATTATTAATTTTCCCATGTAAATTCCCATGTAACACTTTGAAATACCACGCACGGTATAAAACTACTGAGGGTTAATTATGCTTTGAAATAAGTATTTAAATTTTCTTTGTTTAATCAAAATTTCTGGATATTTTATAAACTCTTTCCACTTAACTGTTCGTTGGCTTAAAATAATAAATTGCCTCCGATAATTTGTCAGCAAGAAGCAAAAGTAAAGGATTGAAAACTCTAGTGAACGAGGATTAGATTACAATAAAACGATGTTCGCTTCTGTTTTATTCATTTCCCTTTGCTCTTCAGTCAGTGTTTTCTATTGTGACCGGATTTCACTTTTCACTCTCGTGTCGGTGGGAATCCGAACGTCTTTAAGGAATATTAGCACATCAACATTAAACTTTCGACACTTTGAACTTTTCTAAATTATCATCCAAATACAGGATCGTTCTTCACCATTTTCGTTCTTCTTCGTTTTCGTTTCATCTTTTCGTTTACTTCTTCAACGCTCAATTTATAAGCGAAAGCCTCGTTTTCGATAATAATTAAGTTTTTGAGCCTAAAAGTAAAAGTGTCTCCTATATCTTTTCACTTCATCGTTTTTCGTCTTTAGTCCTTGTAGTATATTGTTTCAGGACTTAGAAGTTAGAAGTGCAAATTGTTATTGTTGTTTCAATGAGCTTTTTCAATTTTGTTAAGAACATCCAATTGGTGTTTCGAAAGGACATTGCAATTGAATTTGATAGATCTTCGAATTTGACTCGAAATGTCTTCTTATCTATATGTAGAGTAGCCTGAGTAACATGTATTGTGAAGCGTATATGCAACTCTAAACCATGTGTACCTAACCAGTTGAGCTACACTCTTACTAAAGGTTACTTTGCATCTTTGCAGTGCAATAGTTAATAGTAAACAACCCTGTAAATTATGTTAGACGTAGATATTGAGTGCGAAAATCTATTTGCTTGTAGTTTGTGAGTTGATTGAATTTGCTCAACACTCACAACAGAATTTTCAAAGCATCACTGTATACATACATATATTCAATATTCCAACGATACTTGAAACTTGGCAACATTTCAAAT
Source organism: Liometoxenus newtonarum (assembly GCA_030264535.1). Lineage (NCBI taxonomy): Eukaryota > Metazoa > Arthropoda > Insecta > Coleoptera > Staphylinidae > Liometoxenus > Liometoxenus newtonarum. The sequence continues at coordinate 1,420 of JARJEB010025438.1, forward strand.
TGAAATGTTCAATCAAAAAATAAAAATAAACTAGAAAAATAATAGAAATTATGAATGTGTCACATTTAAATTCGATTTAAAAATGTTAAGTATTTCACTATTTTTCATTAATATTTATTTTTGTTCGTTCTTCTACTATTGTAACTGGAAAATGTCAATTCGTTGCAAGCGTAAATGAATATCTGAAAGTAAAATGAAATTGAAATTGAAGAAGGTTCAAAGCCAGTACAAATTTCGTAATTGAAAAACCTAAATCCTTAATTTTCATAAAATTCACGTTTGGATAGGATATATCAAGGAATCAATGAATTTGTTCGTGTAATATCAAAAGAAACTCTTTAAAAGTTAGCCGAAAAACAAAAATGAATTTATGATTTCTTTTATTTTTAATATTCGCTTGATAAACGAAATAATGGAAATTTATGGAAATTCAAATTCATGATTGTCAATTCCGTAACTTTTCCAATTATCCTTCTAATATGTTAATTCAGGCCGTTGTTTGTCGTTTTGCATTAAATACATATGTATGTACGTTTTGGTACGTGGAAGAACTTGAGACAAACCAATGAGAATAAGACTCTGAAATGGTTACAGTTTCATCATTGCGAGCCTTGGGTCTCATTCACTTCGACATTCTGTCATTTATTACCAACCTGTACCTCGCAAACTGTAAGTAAACGTATAGTTTGGTTAAAATTTCATGAATTATTCAAACGCCCAAACATTGTCAATTTTCCAGGGAGGTTTTGACTCCTTCACCATAAATTCATTCAAAAAACAAGCGTATTAATTTTAACTCTAAAAAAAGGACTCATGGAATCTCGGTAAACATTGGACTTTAATTGCAATCGTTTAATTTGTTTGTTTCCCTCTTCTTTAATGGTACAACTTTTCAGTTCTCAGTGCAATTAGATTTGAATTTGGAATTACATTGACTAACTTAAATGTTCAAACTTCGACGGCGTTTTTACTCTTACTGTCAACTTATCAAACTAAACGTAACAAAGTTAATTTTGTGGACTGTATGCATCGTCACGAATGCATGCGATGCTATGAAAAGAAGCGAAGAAACTTTACAGTGTCTTCTTGAGCTTTCACGTGCAAACAATCCACAGAGTTGCTTAATTATTTGTTTTACTTTAATCTGTAAATTATTCCTCTAAGCAGACATAGTTGAGCAGCTCATGTTAAAGATAAATATATTAGGTATATTTAATAGTAGGTATATTACGTTAGTAGAGTGGAAAGGTGCTTATTGCACATGAAAGTGAAAATTTACAAACGAGCCACGTAGCGTCGAGTATAGCAATCTGCGAGTGCGCAATTGCATCTTTCCATTCGTATTACGTACTATACTTTTTTACGACCACACAACTCAATAATTTTATAGACTCAAAGAAAACTAATCAGCTCAACTGGTTGCATGCATCCAGGCGCTTGCCAATTTCCTTGCTAACTTCAGCTCGTGCGATTTACTTTTCCAGTTTCATTGTGCAACAGCTTTGAATGTTCGTATTTGTGCGTATATTATGAAAATATCCTAATATTTTAGTGAAAGCCAAAGCTGACAAAGTTAAAGATTGATCAATATTGAATTTATGACTTTACATTGTTAAGGAGAATGAGACAGGACTGATATGTAAGCTTGAAAGCATCAAACATTAATTAAATTAATGTTGGCATTAACGGCAGTTATTTGATGGAATTTTGGCAGTTAAAAATCAACAATAGTAATTGAACTAATACAGATATGGGGAGAAAATTAATTAAACCTATTAATTTTCATGCTTGACTCAAATAAATTTTGTATTATAATTTTACATGAAATTATGATACTTAAATGTTTAAAAGGAAGAATAAGCTTAATATAACCTGAGGATATACATCATTGATTGCAAATTTCCGTGTCGATTCTATAATCGAGGTCGTTATTATTTAAATATTTATACATGACCTATTGCCATATACGAAATATGAGGATTTTCAATAGACAACGAGTAACCCGTTCAATCGACCGTAAGGAAATTTCTACGCTCGTTCACTTGCTATATGCAAGGATGTTATCCTTGAATACTTGCAAGTGTCACGATTACGTCATCGCCCTTTTCACATTCACTTAAACACACGACACTTATGAATATAATGATGGCTTTGTTTAAAAAGAACGAAAGACTTTTGCACATCATTATCCTTCTGAATATTAACATATGTCTTTTATTCTTATTCATATGCAAAGGCATGTACACGTTTTCTCATGGACAAAAACTCGAAAATAAAGGTGTAAAAGAAAAATTACAATTGAATAATCTGTGTACTCCGTGTCTCTGTCACGTTAAACGAAGAGTGGCGCTCATTTACAGACCTTTTGAGCAATAACATTCAACGAACCATGCCGTCTCGACTGCAGCAAACCGGCAAACGAACATCAACCTAGCACACGTTTCAAATCAAATGATAGTCATTTAACAATGCCCATGACCATGGATGTTGGTGTATTATATTCCCTAACGGAAACATTTCGTATGAATTAATACAATCTACTTAGGAGACAGATATTTCTTTTGTCTTTCTGTTCTTGCTAAAAGTCTTTGGGTGTGTGGGGCATTCATAGAGTCCTTTATAGTGACAGACAATATGTGACTTCACAATACTTCGCGAATTGCGTTGTCATTTCGTGTCGAAGTAGATTTGAAACTGATCAGATTTATATGTTATATAATTTTTATAATTGCAGTTAGGTTTCCATTAATTGAAAAGAGTATGGTAAAGGACACTTAGGAATTGAAAGTCTAGTCTCTGTTACTGTCACGATATTGATGTAAAGTAATTATTGGAATATTGGTGGCTACGACACAGGCGGATATTGAGAAAATGTAAGAATTACTGTTGAAGGATAGGAAATGGGATTTTAACTCAATTATTCCGGTTTTCTATAGGCTTTTAAATACACACATTGAACTACTTCTCTTATTACGATATTCTTGCTCAAACCTCAAAAGTAACATGTTTCTAACTATATACCTATATATTTAAATATTATTAGGTACTTTACATGAGATAAGCATGTCGGATCAGCAAAAATTTCCATCAAAAATCCATTACTGCATAAGCACGTCCTCTTTATGCCACTCATTATCATATGAAATGATTTTGCCTTGCTCATATTGGTTTTCCACGGCGATTTTTATTTGCAATACATTTGCGGCTGCGTATCTCTCTTCTATAATTTATTAGAGTCTTTCAATTGTGGGTGTGTTGGGATATAATTTAAGTCTAAGGTTTTCATAAATGAATTTGGTCATTCTGTGGAATAGGTTATCTTCAAAGTTTCATCAACAATTTCACTGAACTGCGGGTAACATTCAAACAAGGTGCGTGGATGTCTTTTATGCCTAAATATTAAGAGATTGAAGTAGTAAAGATTAGCCGGTTCTGTGACAGCGGAGGAGGAGGAGCTAGGGATTCTTTTGTCCGATAGGTGACGCTAGTGGTGCCTCGTTCTTGTTTTAAGATTAAATAAACATACAATGTTAATTTTTAACATTAAATAAACATTGTATGTTTATTTAATCTTAAAAACAGTGTTGGTATAAACGTTGTATGTTTAGTTAATGTTTATTTAATCTTAAAAATGAACATTGTATGTTTATTTAATGTTAAAAATAAGAACGCGGGACAACTAGCGCCACCTATAGGACAAAAGAACCCCCAGCTCCTCCTCCACCGCTGTCAAAGAACTGGCTAATCTTTACTACTGATTGACCAATGATAACGAAAAGTACATTACAGAATGTAAGAATTTAATAAAAATTATAAAAATCATAAAATTAATAGTTCATTTAGAAATAAAAATTTTCCAGTTCAATGATCCATTTTGTTCGAAGAAAATACGAATGCACGTTAGTAGAAGGAGACCGCGGGTTCTAGCGCCGCCTGCTTATGGACGCAGGAGGGCCTAATAAACGTCCATAAGCAGGCGACGCTAGAACCCGCGGTCTCCTTCTACTATTGTTAGAGGTAATTTTATAATAAACCGTTAGCTTTTTGATAAATAAAAGCGATCTGCTGATATTTAGCTACGTTGTTAGGCAGGGAGTATTCAGTTGAGGCGCGTTTCAGAGCCACCGCGTTTAGTTTCGCGTTTTGAGTCCTTGTGCAGGCAGGTTTCGTTGATAGGACCATTCAAATCCTGATCCTACCTTATAAAATGTAATTATTTATGTATTTTTTCAGCATTTTAAATTCATCATGACAAATTGACTTTACCACTTTTATTCACATAGTAATTGCTTAATGAATCTAGCCGTTTTAATTAAATTCATTTTATAAAGCTAATGGGTCGAGTTGTCGACTATTATTTTTGCTGTTTGTTAGACAAATTGACTTTTTGTACTCATTTTTGCATTAACTTGTTTTTATTTACCTTTAAATACAATTTCAAACAAAGCTGATTAAAAAAAAGCTAAAAAGTCAAGTTGTCGCCCGACTATTTACATAATAATTGTTGATTTATCTATTTATTGTGCTTTTACCTCCCCCTTCTGGGGGTAGTTATGTGTTTAATCATACTTTTCCCTTTCAGGTGCCTTTGGTCTTGTCATCTTGCCATTATTAAGCACACAAGATCATTAACCCGGCCCAGGGGAACTCAGAGTTCTCTTCTCTGAATCCATCTGGGTAATTCTTGACAGGCGCGTTCTCGTCGCGGGGGTGAACACGATCTAGCAATTTTCTATAATCAATAATTGAGCAAAATTGTGTAGATTGTGACTAAGTTCTGTCCAGGACCTTCCAAATATAAATATTAGTTGTGCAACTTATTATTTTTTAAGTTCAACATCCTGCGGAAGACATTACTAAAGTAGACTAGAGAAAAAATAATGGAATAAAAAAAAATATAAAGATAGTATGAGTGCACAAAAAGATTTTGTGGTTTTGCTAGGGGCTGATATAGAGCGTAATTTCGGGAAGACCCTGGAGCACTCAAAGAAATTAGGGACAAATTCTTTAGTTTTCCGCATGAAAGCACTAAACCCAACAAGTACATTTACAGGCTTGCTTAGGGTATACAACAATGATTTCAATAAGGAGCGCAACCAAAAAAAGGCAAACCAAGAGAAAGGATAAAACTGATTTGTAGTCCGGGGTCAGATAAAAAATTGAAAATATAAAGAAAATAAGACAATGAAGCCAGCACATTATTTTTCTTACATTTTTGTTGTTTTAGCAATAAGTTTTGGTTTTTCTCGATTGTTTTTCATTTTGGAAAGTAGAAATTGTGTTTTTGCTGGCTTTTGCTCGACTCTTTAACTTTTTTCGCTAACAATCTTTTATTCATCACACCGTATCACACTCTCTCCCAGAAACAAAAAGCAATCCTGGCAGCATACTCAACGGCAACTAAACACCGAACGGAGCAAACTTGCATGAGATAAATAAGCCAATACATAGATAAGGCCTCGAAAAAAAGTAAATAAAACGTTTTTCTCTTCAGTGTGTTTGTACCTTCCAATGTTTTCTCATTTGAGCCTAAAAAGCTTTTCCAAGCTAACAGCATCCAAAAATACCTTTAGCAAACATCAACTGATTGCAATGCACACGTTGCAATAAATTAAATAATACGGCAAAATCCCGACGATACAAAGCAAAATAAAACAATATAGAAATTACTTTGAGAAACTTTTATTACCTAATTACGAAAATTTGGAAAAGTCTTTAAAATAAATGGAAATTATATGGAAAAAGTTGGTTTAGACTTTTACATTAAATATTTGTAACCTGGATTTAAGTCACGGTACAATTTCCTTACAACCGCTCACACCTAAAGTAGAACAACATTCTAAATTGCTTTCCACTTTCTAGCACTTTCTAAAGTCTCAAGTACCAACCTGAAGAATTTTAGCGCTATTACGCCAGAAGCTCTGCAAGAATGGTACTTTCAAGTCTTCAATTAGGTATACGAGATTTTGAAAATAAAATCAAATTTATTCAGACATAGACAGCAAACCGCGTTTTGTTGTAACATTTACGTAAAGATACTTATCCTCACAAAAGAATAGAAACAACAATACAAAGTTTTGTACGGAAGGAATTAGTGGAAGCGGAAAAAGTGATTATTGAAATTTTAGAAAGATTTCGAAATTATAATTTCTGGGTTTTACGCTAAGCAGATACAAAATTTCCATATCAATCGATGAGTAGCAAATGGTACATTGTACATAATGTACACCTAGGCAGCTTACCTGGGCGCTTTATGCATCTCCAGATTTAAATAATTAGTAATTTGTAACGAAAACATCCATGGCTCCCAGGCGAGAGAAATCCGAGAAAGGAAACTATCGTCCGGATGGGATTCGAACCCATAGTCGTGCGGCGAGCCTGAACACTCTACTCACACGACTTAAGTGAAATGATTCGATTTCTTTTGAAATTATCTAATTAGTCAATTAGATTTATTTAATTTGCAATCCGTACATCGTCATTTGTTTAGTTCCCAGAATCAAGAAGTTAATTATGTTATAATAATTAATTAGCCAACAAAGCACGTTAATAAATAATACGACATTCGAGATAGATCATGAGCACAGCGCGGCGCAAAATATACCGAAGCTTTAGCAAAACTTTTCCAAAGTTATCGAAACTTACTGAATGAAGATGCCGTAGTTTCCGAAGTTTGTCTCACATATATTCTCGACGATTTTCAATGTTAAACAAAATGAAACTTAGTTTTCACACTTTCAACTCAACATGGTCCTTAAGTTTCCAACAATTCTAACAAACGAGATGAAAACGAATCAGTTAATATTTATTTATACTATATTTCGATCTTAAATAATTACAACTCATAAATTTCAGGTTTTGTTTATTGTGTTTATTATTTTCTATTTTTTAGTGGAACACTTTGTATCTAAGAAATAGACGTTCTCGTCGTATAATAGAGTCAGGTGTTTCGCAACTCGACAAAACAACGATGTTGTCGGCTTCTAACATCGCTAGATGACATCTGCTTTGACTCTATTAACATATAACAACCATTCTCCCTTTTCCTATACATATTTCACATATTTGCTTTAATAAAGAGATGCTTGACATTTGAGTGAGAAACTTTCTTAATGCAGCAATGGGATGAGAAAATCTTAACCATCTCATCATCATCATCATTATCTTGTAAACTTGTTAAATTCTTAGCAATGTGTTCGGGATTTAAAACTATTTCGATCAACTTATAGTATTTTCTAATGTTTTACCAACCGTTAAAATTTGATATTCCTTGCGGCACTTGGAAATACATTCCAGAAAAGCAGTCTCCATGTTCCATAAGAATGAATCCTTTTGAACGTTTTGATTACAAGCTTCAGTTTTTCTCAGTCTTTGTATACATTTCTATATATGGTTCCGATATAGGTACCTATCAAAGTGTTTCCATAATGTTTTGCTTTGCATCATGAGCGATGTTCACATTTACATTATATATGATTCACAAAGTTATTTCTAAATGATATGAGTGAGCATATAGGAAGATGTCTAATCAAGCATGCGGCATAATTACTTTCATGCGGAAAATTCGTCAGCATAAACATAAAGACATAATGAGACAGACGAGCTTCAGATATGATTACACACAACGAAATACATGAATGCACAAATATATCTTTGATCCGAGACGAGAATAGCGAACTTTGACAGAAACGACATTTAGTACGTTCTAGTTTTTGTTTTAGTTTATTTTCTTGTCGCAGGGCCGATGCATTATTAATTATTAAAATTTCTATATTTTCCGAGTTTTCTACCATCAATTTTCTACGCACAACTTTCCGACTATTTACACTACGTTTTCGTAGAACTCGTCGATCCCAAAATTAATTTTGATCGGAAAGTGGATATGAGACTGATTATGATCTGATATCACTAAATTTCTGTGCAATTTCCATTTTGCAATCAAAAATACTTTTTCGGTCAACGAGTTCTACGAAATCGTAGTGTATTTGGTCGGAAAGTTGTGCGGTGCTAATTTAACGCACCGATTTATTTCCTATTTAAAATAAAATAGCTAGTTATAAGCAAATTCATATATTGATATCCAATAACTCTCGTTGTTAGCGGCCGATGTTATTTATTTTTAAGCCAGGTTCAAGTTTTAGGGACACCTGCCCACAAATCAAATGTCATCCCGATACGTTGCTTGGTTTGCCCTAAATTTTGCTACAGACACACACGTAGACACACCCAAACAGACATCACTCCAAAAACCACTTTTTCAGATTCAGGTAAGCGAGATTCGTGGAGATCCGTCCAAAATCCGACTACAAAATTGTGCCTGAAAACATATCTTTCCTTACTACACCTTCGGTAAGTCGCAAAGTAAAAATAACTAACTATTAAACGAATTTTATGTTTGCGGTCTCCCCTCTAACCTTTCCTAAATCATAAATACGGAAAATCACTCGTTACTAATCGACGACTAATAAATAATTCACTACTGAAATAGTCAGTACTCATTTGATTGACCTGGTAATAGGAGTAATTTATGAAATAGCATAATACCTAATGCTTTTGTTTGTAATTTGATATAGAACAAATCAAAAAAAAACTGAGTATAAATGCAATATATTCACGTTCATTTAAATAACTTTCCAACAACTTGACCGCGTTTTAAAACGCTGAATAATAGGGAAAAGTGCATTTTGGAATACTAATTTCGCTTTCGTGAAAAGAAACATCTAGACGTTTAAATTCCAACATTTTATTCTATCTAAGTATAAAATCTTTATCGATATTTGAAAATGGGAAAATTGTACACTTAGAACATAGGGACTAATATACTGCAACTGTTATCTGGAAATGCACTATATGTGAGTATACCAACTGAAACTATATCTATAGGAAGGAAAATTCCAATTTTCCTTCCTATTCCTATGACAATACTGTTTTTACACTATAGGTACTTACTTATGCCATACAACGCATGCATGCGGCGTTTATATTTGCAATTTCCATTTATTCTCTCTTCAGTGTTTCTTTTTTGATGCTAGAAGCATTCCGCCAATGTTCCTATGCATTCTACGGCAGAAAAGTATTACTTACAAAGTGTAAAGAATGTCGTAAGTTTTCATTCCCGAAACGCGCATGGAAACAAAGTGAAAACCCAAGATGCAGGCAGATTGCGGATATAAACTAGAAGTAGAAGGGAAGAAAATAGAAAACAAAAAACTAAAGAAAATTGTGTTCCATCCTTGCGTGCATATGTTGCTCATGCTTGTGAAGAGAATTGTCGGTTTGGTCGTCATTGGCGTAACCAGAATTAGTTCTTGGGGGGTGCAGTCGTAGGAAATAAATTATAAATAATACAGCCAGTAGGAAGCAAATAATCAGTTAATTATATTTATAAAACAAATCATAAATCAAATACTAGGTTATTTCTGAATAACCTATATATAAAAAAAATTGGAAATTTTGGGGGGTGCAATTGCACCCTTGCACCC
>JARJEB010025439.1:0-12786 GCA_030264535.1 Liometoxenus newtonarum
TATTAATACGTGCAGAGAGCAGAGGCAAATACTCAAAACTTCTGTTACTAGTATGGTTTGGAACGAAGTTGTTCAGTATTAGTGATGTGGGACTTTTCGTTACTTTCGTGTACTTGTACCTAAGTACTCATAAAAAGTATTCGTTACAAATATCGTTACTCAGTCAGCAGGGGCGTATCCAGGACTGGGCCATGGGGGGTTAATCACCCGTCTTAACTATTTTTGCAAAAAAACTTTATTTTTAAAGTTTGTGTTTGTAATGTATACGTATTTGATAGAGCGAATGGGGGGTTCTAACCCCCATATCCCCCCTGAATACGCCATGTCGTTGCTTCGTTACTGGTAGTGGTAAAGTTTTTCGAACATTCGAACTAGAATAGTACATAAAAAATTTAAATTGCCGTTCACGTTTGTTGTATAGTATAATAGCAATTAAAATTATTATTTATATAAGTAAACGAATATGATTTATTATTTATTATTTTTTAAATATTTATGTTATTATTAAATATTAAACTTAAACATTATTATTACCGAGTACCGAAAAAGTAACCAAATACCTACTCTTCGATTACCGGATACATTCGTTACTTACACCAGTAACGAATACCAGTAACTGGTACCCTCGAGTAACGAATACAAAGTAACGGGTACTTAGTTACTTACCCAACACAACTTGATGTTCATTTGTTTTTTTGTTTTTGTTTTTCAGATCAAACTACCGACGGGGAAAACGAAATGGTCGGAAATATGTCAAAATAAACTATTTACAACAAACATATACTTATATCTTATATTATTTCATTAATTATATTACAAATAAATGTATCTATCATTCAACAATACTGTTGTTTAATTAATTATAAATTAGAGTTATGAAAAAAAAAATCAATTCGATTGAATACGTCATGTTTCGTTTGGGATCGTATGAATTCGTTTGACAACCATGTACATCATCGCCAGCAAATAATTTTTGACACAAGGAACGACACAAGAACGGCAACGTCGCGTAATTCCGTACGGTCCGCCATATTGAAAAATCTCTCGATACAGAAAATTTTGTAAGTAAATTGTGTAAATAATTCGACGAAAAACGTATCCGTATAAAATTTTTCCAAGAACAACAACAACATCATCATCAATCTAGTGAAAACGCGTACGGTTCGGATGATGTGCATTCAATCATCCATCGAATCCATCGAATTGAAACGTGAACGAGAATTTTTGTTCGTTCGGAGATCTCATTTCTAGATCTACGACATCACATTCACAACTTCAACCTAAACGAACTACGAATGAACGAACGGGTCAATCCAACGATACGATTATACGATATACCGATACAAGAGAACGAATTCCATTCGTTTACACGTATTTAAGTGAAGCTGCCATCGTCACAGGGCTAATTCATAAATTTTATTTTTTTATTCCAATCACCATTTCAGTTTAATGATTACAGTAAACTATTAAAACTATGGCCCTGGTCTGGTTTACGTTTCAAGTTGAGGTTGGGTGTAGTTGCGAGTTTCACAAGATCTACATAACTCAAAACAACTCCAAAGAAAAGAAGTGCTAGTGTGGCAAAAGGGCAAGAACCTTCCAAATTCGAGAACAACAGTAAACAGGAAGTTATCAGTCAAAAAAATTGGAAAACTAAGTCATTTAGTGTATGAGTAATTATTCCAGGAACAGATGTTTCACGTTGATTAAGATTTTTTTTATTTGATTCGTTCTTTTCTTTGGATTTTTTTTCCATTATGTAAGATCAGATGCAACACATTTCGAAAAAAATGGTTATTTATCGACGAAAATTGCATTTAAAGGCGATTAAGATTAGAAAAATGCATATAAAAACAGGAAATTTGTACTTATTTGTTTCGTCCTCGTTGCAACAATGAAAGATGCCTCTCATTGATGTATCACTTGCACATTTTTCCTTTTTTTTAATCTATTCGTAATCGTAAACGCTCGTTAACAATGAAAATGTTCCATTCGATTAATGAATGTTTCCAAGCTGCTAATCAAAGTGTTTTCTCTCATTTTCAGGTTAGTCGTGAAGGATTGATTATTATAATTTACTAGTAATAATAATAAATAATATTGGAAGAAAACACAAAAATAATAAGCAAGTGAGCACACGATTTTTGAAGGCTTTTGTTCGTTTTGGAAGAAGTCCTTTGCAGCAGAAGATTTGGGGGAAAAGATAAGTTTGGATTTGGAGCAGACACAGATTTGTTTGCTGTTTAAATAAGCGTGTGTGTGTTTGTTGTGTGTTGGTTGATGATGTCAGTGTTAAATCAAAGCGGTGAGGAGCAGGTGGAGTGTCCGTTGTGCATGGAGCCGTTGGAGGTCGATGACCTTAACTTCTTTCCGTGCACGTGCGGCTATCAGATCTGTCGCTTCTGTTGGCATCGCATTCGCACCGATGAGAACGGACTGTGTCCAGCGTGCCGAAAGGCCTATTCGGAGAATCCGGCTGACTTTACGCCCTTGTCCAAGGAGCAGGTCGCTCAATTGAAGGCCGAGAAGCGACAGCGTGATCAGCAACGCAAAGCGAAGCTTAGCGAAAGTCGCAAACACCTAGCTAGGTATGCAAACGAAATTATGAAATTACAAAATAAATTTCGTGTGTGGATTCATAATTTTTCTCTCTCTTTGTGTAGTGTTCGTGTGGTGCAGAGAAATTTGGTATTTGTAGTTGGTTTACCGATGCGTTTGGCCGACCCCGAAATACTTAAAAAGCACGAGTACTTTGGGAAGTTCGGCAAGATACATAAAGTTGTGATAAATCAGTCGACGGCTTATGCTGGTACCCAAGGACCTAGTGCAAGTAAGTCTTTTTCTTTGCGGCGCGGCGTTTTGTTCAATTGTTTTATTCGAGATTTGACACTTTACAGGTGCGTATGTCACTTATATGAAAAGCGATGACGCGCTTCGCGCTATCCAGAGCGTTAATAATACTACACTCGACGGCAAAACAATGAAAACCAGCCTAGGCACGACCAAATATTGTTCGCATTTTATGAAGAATCAACCGTGTCCGAAACCTGATTGCATGTATCTACACGATTTCGGTAAGTTGTCATTTATTGTTTATTTCTGTGTGCACTAGTAGTACATTCTGTCTGTTCGATTCGGTTCGGTGTATCGTGAAACTCAGCGCAAAACAATTACAATTTAATAGTTCATGTGTTTGTTCAAAAGGAGACCAAGAAGCGAGTTTCACGAAGGAACAGATGCATGCCGGCAAGCACCAGGAGTATGAGAAGAAGCTGCATGAAGCGCTGGTCGCGAAACAAGCTGCCGCCGCGTTGCAATTGCAACAACAACAACAACAGCAGCAGCAGCAGGCTCAGAATACTAGTAATAATAGCAACGGCAGCATTCTTGGCAATGGTAACAACGGTGCGACGACCACGCAATCGATAAGCAATCATAACCAACCGCTAGCTCCAACACATACGAATCACGTAAATAATTCGACGACTACAAACCAACAACAACAACAACAACAGCAGAACAATCAACAAACTAATGGTAAAACGAAAGAGACTCATCAATCTTGTAGTACTGCATCGGGGACAAGCACACCAAGCAACTTAGTGACCTCAACGATTGCGATTCAGATTGGCAACGTGTCGATGAACGGGAAGGATGGTGGTAATTGGCCGCACTTGGATAAAATGATCGATAGCAACAACAAAACGGATTGTAATAATAAAAAGGCAAATGGTGATAATACAAATAATAAACACGAGAAAATTGAAAAGTCTGAAAAGTCGCAAAAGAGTAAAAAGAAAAATGCCATGTCGCTATCGGTTTCCGTTGCTGAGACTAACAACAAAAACAAGAAGATTGATGATGGTAAAGATAAAGAAAAAAGGTTGTTGCAGTTTCAACAAAGTGATAAACTTAGTAACGAAATTTGTAGTAGCAACAACAATAATAACAACACGATTAAAAGGGAACTGCTTGATGATAATTTATCAAATGATAAAGTTTACAAATTAGTGTCACACTCTCATCTGATAAAACAAGATCATCATCAAGCAGAAGATAAACTATCATCAATCGATGATAATTCCAGTTTCTTTACGCAAAACACATTCTCCTGCGCGAAACTCCCGTCGGCCATCGTGGATGATGAACCAACAAGTTTACTAAGTCGTCAGATCAACGGGCAGGAACCCTTGTTAGAAATGATTGATTCTGACACTTGGGATTTTGACTTTGGATATACGAATCATTCGAATCACTTGGAGGAACTCGCCAAGCAACGGGTTTGTCGTCAGTCGGTCAATCAAAGTGTCAAAGATCCTTTGGAATCGTTCGCAAATGGTTTCGGAGGATTGGATCCTTATGCCAAATTGGATAGCTTCATCGATAGACCTTTCGAAAGTCGGACGAATACTGAAAGTTTATTAGAAAGCCTCGCGAAGAAGAGCGTCAACTATCAATCGAGTATGCATCCGACGACACAACATCAAACGGCGGTCCATCAACAGCAGCAGCAACAGGTACAACAAGCACAACATCAAAATTTAAGTAGACATTTTCCGAATGGTCACAAAGATGCTGGTTTGTTGACTGGTTTGGATCCGATGGGTTTAATGCAGCAAGATTTGCAGCACCAAACGAATAACGCCTTTCCAAAAATCTTCGATTTTTATAGAAATATGTTTGGTCCAGGTCCCCAGCAGCAACAACAATTGTTGAATGGTCAGAATGGTTATCATAATTCGTATGCTCAACAACAACAACCACAGCCGCAACAGCAACAACATCACTATAATCACTTTGATAAACATATAGCTCTTTTGCAACAGCAACAACAACAGGCCCAGCAGAGACAGATTGAAGAAAACTTGTTGAGTTTGACTTTAGGTAAACAAATTCACCAACAGCAACAACAACAACAACGTCAGCAAACACATCAACATGGTTATTCGCAGTTGAACGGACATTACGACGCGTCGTTGCAGAACGGACCGGGTTTCAGTTTAGGTGGATTTGGCTCAGCAACAGCACAGCCGAATCCGATTGGCAGCACACATTCTGGGCCGAACCCGAAGTCGAGTCGGCCAGTGCTTGACGAAAAGGATTTAGATTACAGATTCCAAGAAGCGGAGAAAGCTTTGGAGGCTCTGGTAGAGTCAGACAGCCACAACATGCACAATACAGGTGTGTACGGTATGTTTAAAACTTTAATTTTTTTTTTCGTACAAAAATTTTGAGCGGTTCTAAAATTATCGACTACTAATGATTTAAAATGTCTGAAATGTCCAGACATTTATTTGGGCACTTAATGAATATCGCAAGAATTATTGTCCGGACATTTCTTTAGACAATGAATGTCCCAAAATTAATATCCGGACATTTATATCTCAAATGACAGAAAAATCAAAAAAAGTTGCGAATTTCTAGAATTGTCGCCGACTAATAATTAAAATATCGGAAATGTCCGGACATTTATTTGGGTACTTTCTTAATAAATTTGTTTGGACTCTTCCTTACTAAATGTTCCAAAAATCAATGTTCGGACATTCATATTCTCCTGACATTTATTTGGACACTTTCGTAAAGGTCCTGAAAGGACATTTATTTCTTAAATGTCTAAAAAAAAAATCAATGTCCAGATATTTATTATTTAAATGCCCCCAAAAATAATGTCCTTATATTTATTTGGACATTTTCTTACTAAATGTTGCAAAAATTACTGTCCGAACATTTGCAGATTCGGATTCGGACATTTGTTTGGTCTCTTCCTTACTAAATGTGCAAAAAATCAATGTCCGGACATTCATATCTTATGAGTCAAAAATGATTCTCCTGACATTTATTTGGACACTTTTTAAAGGTCCTAAAAGGACATTTATTTCTTAAATGTCTAAAAAAAACAATGTCCGGATATTTATTATTTAAATGTCCCAAAAAAATAATGTCCTTACATTTATTTGGACACTTTCTTAATAAATGTCGCAAAAATATCCGGATAGTTTGCAATAGTACATTGAATTGATTTTTAGGTCGTACTACATTAGGATCAAATCAATTAAATGGATTAGCACTTAGTCAAAGTGGCAATCACTTGCCGCCTCCACCTCCAGGCTTTGTGCAACCAAACACACATATGAATTCGTTCGGTACGTACTCGTACATTTTTAATCGTTTTGTTGTCGCTTAACTTCTTATTCTGTTTGACATGAAGGTAGCAAAATATTACCCTATTTAAATATGAATAGTCAACAACAGCAACAAATTAATTCGACACAGAACAACTGGCCGAGCAGTTTTAGTCAACTACAACAGCAGCAACAACAACAAAGTCAACATAAAGGTAATTTACATTCATTTCTTTACTTTTAAGAATCGCATCGAAGCTTGGCGATTAAAAAAGAGATTTCCCGTTACTAATATGAGTTGTTTTGATAGGTATGGGTGTTTGCAACGATTGGAAAGTCTTAGATCCGGCAATTCTGTCGTCTCGCCGTCATATCCCTAGCATGGGTCCATTGATCGATCAATATTCGCCACAAGCACAACAATCAACAATGAATAACATTGGGCCATTAAATGTTAACGGACCCCAACAACAACCACAGCAGCAGCCACAGCCACAACAACCGCGCAGTTATGATTTGTATGCTACGTTCTCGAATTATTCAAATCCGTTGCAACCGACATACAACAATGGCTACAATACGCATTTGAGCGGGCAGCCAAATTTGAACTGGTTGGGCAACGAACTGAACGGACCGATTTCCACACCGCCTGGCTTCCGCGCCTCTGGTCAAGCCACCAAACAACAAGAATGCTAAATCCACATCCAATCGTTCGTTGTCTCGTTTTTCATCAACATGAATGAACTAATTAATTTACAGCCAAACTCATTAAACGCAAAGTCAAAGTAAAAGTTATTGTAATTGAATTTTAATAAGGAGAGAGAAAAAAAACAATGCGCGTGGAGAGATTTATGGGAACTTATGGAAAAGTAGAAAATATTGAGCTGAAAAGTAATGAAAGTAGAAATGCGAAATATCCACATCCTTCCACAATAATTTTTGTTTTAATCTTTTTCATTTTGTCGTTTATCTTTGTGTCAAAGCGTGGAACATGGCTAAAAAATTAGTTAGTATGCAATGTGGTCGTCATTTTGACTTGATTAACGTAGAATATTGCAAATTATGATACTTAACACGTCAACAAATAAGATATATTTCCAAATTTATTCAATTATTATGAATTTTTATTGTGTATTTTTGTATTTATCATGATTTTTTTTTGGTTTATTTTTAGTTATTTTTCTTTTCTTTCAAATATACACCAAATCTTACTGAAAAAATAATTCGAAGCGTCGCAACGAACTTAACTTTGCGTTTAATTTTAATGTAGATAGAAACGAACGATAAAAGAAACTGAAAACAAATTAATTTTCAATTAAATTACTCCTTTAATACAAATAATTATTAAAATATTATTCAAAACTACATAAATCTACATATTATAATTCGTGGTGTGTGGCTTAAAATGAAAACAACATTTGAAATTTTGAAATTTATTATCTAAGTAAATAAAACAACAAAAATGGAACAGCAAAAAGCGAAAATGCAAAATATTTTTGTTTTAAGTTAGTTGACGCTTGAAACACATCGTAGAACGATTTTTTTTTGTTATTACGTACATTATAAAAAAAAAACGAAAAATATGTAAACCAAGCCAACACAAAAAATGGGTGTGCGCCAAAAATATATAAAACATTAGCAAATACAAAGGCAAATTTACGTTAGCCATTTTAAAATTAAAAACGAACAAGAAACATCATTTGTTGTTGTTGTTGGGTCAATTGAAACATTGTTAATTTGATTGTAAAGTTAAAAACCAAACGAAACTTGAATGAAAAATCGAAAATTGTTATTGTTGACCGACGGACGTCGGAAGGGTGTTCTGGCCGTGACACACAGTGGACGTTAAGGCCCCTCGACTAGAACACCGTTCCTCGTAAAATACTTATTACACAAAACACGAGAAAATTCTTCTTACACGAAGCATTTTGTTACGTTTCTTACTCTGATTCATTGAGCAAGAACCAGTAAGAAACCCATACAAGAATGAAAAAAAGGGAAATTATTATAACACGTATTATTATATAAATACATGTAAAGGATATTTCCGTTTGTATCGAATTATATTGATATTTGCGTTACTGTCAAGGAAATAGACTTGAGAAATAGTCAAATAGTCAAACGAACGAAGTACGTCCGTTGGTTGAGTCAAGTCAACAATACAAATCGATGAATTCCAGATCTGCGTCAAGCTTTACATGAAAATGACCATTTGGAACTAAAACGTGTGTGCTGTTGTGTAAACTGGTACATGTTGTATAATGATGATGAGAATATAAAGGATTATCATGAGAATGTGAGACAAGATTTAAACTTGAACTCTATGAACTATGAAATAATAAAATATGAGATGCATACATATTACAAATGAAGAGGCAAATACTATTTCTTTTGTTGTTTTTTCTTTTAACTTTCTTGACTGGACTCGAAGGCTGTACGTTGCGAATTCGAGTACCGTCGAGAGAGATTGCTATAAAAGAAAAACAACAAATCATCACTCGAATAATGGAACACAAAAATGTTTTGTTAGTGCCCTCCAATTAATCATATGGCATTGGAAAGTGTAGCTGTCAAATTTCAAAGTGCAGTGTTGCCATCATTAATTGGAGGACAGTGTGACAATTTGTGACAAACGACATCCTCATATTTTTCATTTTTGTTTGTCGCTGTCACATTCATATTTATCAAACGTTGCAGGTTCGAGTCTCGTCGAGAGAGATTGCTATAAATGAAAAACAACAAATTATCACTTAAATCTTAGAATGGAACGCAAAAATATTTTGTTTGTGCCCTCCAATTAATCATGTGACATTGGCAAAATGTAGCAGTTAAATCTCAAAGTGCAGTGTTGCCATCATTAATTGGAGGAGAGTGTGACAATTTGTGACAAACGGCATCCTCATATTTTTCATGTTTGTTTGTCGGTGTCACATTCATATTTATCAAACATTTATTCCCAGATCCAAAATTTTAAAATAATGAAACACAAAACGGCTAATACTTTTTACACCCGTTCTAAACGGCGAGGGGATGAAATCAAATCGTATGAGATCTTGATTGTTGCGTTCGGTTTCATAGCCTTAGCAGGAAAGGTATGAATTGAGAATTCGTAGATGTATTTAGATGAAAAGAACACATTTTTAATGATTTTTGATTATTAGTGCGCTTATAGTTTTGCGACAAGTTTCCAAAGGTCTCCACCACCGACGAATGAAATATGTGATTCCAAGGATGAAGATGAAGAAAACATGGAGGGAGATTAAAAAGATTTTTGAATACGAAAAAGTCCTTGCTTCAATCGGAATTTTTTAATATTTGAATATTTTATTTGTTCACTTAATAAAAATTGCAAGTTTTTGCACGGTTCAATTGATTCTTCTCCTGGGATCGATCAGATTTTTGTTTGTGTTTAAAATGTGATTGTAGGTAGTCACGGAAACAATTTCATGTTTGTATTCAAACATGATTTTTGACACGTGCTTGTGAATAAATTCGCATTTTTTTTGCATTTCGTGCTATGTGAAACTAAGTTGATAATAATTATTCTGATAAATGGTAAAAAGGTCGATCAAATGCCCGAAAAAAACAATAACTTCGCAAAAATGGAAGCAACGAAACGATTCCACTTCCATATCAAATTTATTCAAGGACAAGGACGCAATCAATGATAGTGCTACCGATACAGAGGATAATGAACCAAGACGATTAATATTTTCAGCTCCACATGGCTCGACTTTAGTGAAAAAATACGAAATTGTCAAAGCGTTCTGTCCCGAATGCTACTGCAAATCATTCCCGGTACCACCTTTGTTGGGCCGACCCAAAACATGTTATACTCATTCTCATTCCTGTCAATTAAATGACGAAAAAGCACGGCCTCGATCGGTGCAATCAGTGTTTTTGAAACACAATGCACGTGAACGCGAACGCATTGGAAAAAGTGAAAAGTACACGAAACGCCGTGATTTCTATGAGGACAAGACCAAGGATTATTTTACGACTTTGAAGAAACGACTTGCCGACCTGGAAGATGAATTGAAGTTGGAACAGGAAGAAATTGCACGTAAACAAGACGAATATAAATGTTTGCAAGAAAAGTACGCACGTGAAGATAATGACGAAATCATTAAACCGCGAGAAAATGTGGAAAATCGTTGTGGTTGTCATTGCGAACGACGCAAGGTGGAGGACTTAATGTCCTTCCGGAAGTCACAATACTTTGCGTGTCATTTTTCCGGAACTGGAAGCGGAACGTCATTAAGCAATGCTGAACACAAATGTATCCACAAATGTGAACTGAATAACAAAATGAAGTTGGTACCGGAAAATCGTGATGAATTCGGAACAAGTCGTTGTGCCTTGTGTCAGAAAGGCATCTCTGCGGAGATGTTAACATGTCCTCCGACAGTTAACTCACGATCAACTCTGTTCGATAAATCTGTGTTTGAAAATTGCATTGGATTTTCCAATCCGTCATCGGGTTCCGGGCCAGGACCTGAATCTGTTGAAGAGATGAAAAGTATTGCGAATGATAAAATGATTCTAACTACGCACAATAATGAAAAGTTGGAAGTCACTTTGCCGCATAATTTCTTGAAAGAAGCGCAGAAACCGTTAAGTTTGGTAACTACGACGAGAACTTACAAAAACTTTAAAATGCCTGTACCGGCTGATAGTATGGCTTTGAGATATCAAAAGGGATTGTTTAGTAATGCGCTTGTTTCGAAAAAATCGTCAAAATGTAAACAGTAATTCGAATGGAGATGTGCCACGTTTCATCATGATGACGTCACGAAGCTAATTCTAAACAGCTGATCCGGACTACTGTGGCAGCTAAAGGGAACACCTTTGTACCGCTAAGGCTCAAAATCTCTTGGTTCGAGTTCGTGTTCCGAAACGAAAATACGAACTCGAATTAATACGATTGGAGCCTTGGATGTGTAAAGGTGCTCCAATTGTCCAGCAAAGTGGTCCGGATCGGCTATTCGATTAGAAGGTCAAATAGGTCATCCGGGCGACATGGAACATCGTCATCATCATGATGACGTCACGGAGCTAATTTTAAACAGCTGATCCGGACCACTATGGCGGCTAACGGGAACACCTTTGTACCGCCAAGGCTCAAAATCTCTTGGTTCGAGTTCGTGTTCTCAAACGAAAATACGAACTCGAATGAATACGATTGGAGCCTTGGATGTGTAAAGGTGCTCCAATTGTCCGGCAAAGTGGTCCGGATCAGCTGTTCGATTAGAAGGTCAAATAGGTCATCCGGGCGACATGGAACATCGTCATCATCATGATGACGTCACAGAGCTAATTTTAAACAGCTGATCCGTAACACCTTTGTACCGCCAAGACTCAAATTCTCTTGGTTCGTGTTCTCAAACGAAAATACGAACTCGAACGAATACCTACGATTGGAGCATTGGGTGTGCAAAGGTGTTGATCCAATTGTATGGAAAAGTGGTCCGGAGCAGCTGTTCGATTAGAAGATCAAATAGGTCATCCGGGCGACATGGAACATCTCCATTGCAAATAATTTCGCAATTTTTGAATTGCGAAAAACGCACAAATATTATCATTATGCCAATTTATTTACTTATTTTTACGATATTTATGCATGTATTAAGTTGATAAATAAAGATTTATTTACATTTACATTTCCCTACATTTATTCAAAGAATAAGTGCAAACGTGTATACTTGAAGAGATAAAACGGGGAAGTCCGAATACCCTTCAAGGTTAGTTTTTATAATAGATAATTAAAATATTTACACAATATTAAATTATTTATAGTGTTTTTCATATTGCGGTTATCAATAATGCGTTGTTATCAATTCGTTGATAATAAGATTTATATTTATATTTAGGTACTATTTTTTAATTGATTTTATCAATACTTATTGTCGACTGCTGATTCACACTCTGCGAACTAGAAAATAAAACACAATAAATTTACACGTTTTCAATGAAATCCATAAATAAAAATAAAACTACTCCAAATCAGTGATGACAAGCCGGTTTGCACCGCTACCCTACAAATAAGCACGGTTTACACCGGGTGCAATCAGATTCGTGTCATAACCTTAAAATTTTAAGTTATTTCTAGAATTATTTAAATCTGCACCCGGTGCATTGGATGCATAAAAGTTTGCACCCGGTGCATATTCCATCACTGCTCCAAATCAAACAAAATCTGTCTACTTACATTTTAAAAGTATACTTAAGAATTTACAGCAGAGAAGCATGTAAATGTTGCAAAAAGTTGAAAAATTATAAACAAAAAAATATGTTACTTGAAAAAAGAAAAGGTGCTTTTATACATCGTGCATGTACATGTAGGTCCCATACATGGCGTAGGCAGGGTGGGGCGGTTGCCCCCCAACCCCCTGGCGATAAGTCTGTTTTCTATTTGTTTTTTAATATCGGTGGAGTGATTCTTTTGATATTCTCCTTGTTCTTGCCCCCCCCCCCCCCCCCCCCCCGGAAACACCCCCCCCCCCCCCGGGTCTCCCCGGTTTTTATTCGGTCAAAGAAAAAAAATAATAAATACTAATCGATGTTACATACAGATAGAGCCCAGTGGCCTAGGGGGCTCTGCTTTAGTGATGGAGTGGGGGGGAAAGAACAATGAGACTATCATAAGAATCACTCCACCGATATT
>JARJEB010025448.1:0-10870 GCA_030264535.1 Liometoxenus newtonarum
CTTTAAATGTCATCGAAATTAAAATAAATCGGTACGGGTTCGCACCGCATAACTTTCTGGCCATATTCAATACGATTTCGTAGAACTCGTCGACCATAAAAGCAATTTTGATCGGAAAGTGGAAGTGTGATTGATTAGGTTTTTATATCACTAAAATTCTGTACAATTTCCACATTCCACTCATAATTACTGTTACAATCGACGAGTTCTAGGAAATCGTATTGGATATGGCCAGAAAGTTGTGCGGTGCGAACCCGTAACGATTTATTAGCCAAAAACAATTACAACGTACTGGCCAGCGCGAGTATGAATCGCACAGTTTGAATCGACCCTAGGGCCAGCAACCGCCTACAAAGTCTACAATGGGGTCTGAGATGTATGACGCCTCCACGTCGGAAAACATGGAACCCTCCAACTAATGGGCCCATCGCAGGAGGAGTACGGTCGGGTCAGTAACTTTATAAAAAATTTAAACCCTCGGGAAACCCTGTTATTCGATCCAGAGAGCGATTGTATCAACCAGATGAACTGCATTAATGTTTCGTTACTTGTTGTTGAGTTCCACTCAATTGAATTTAATTTTCCACCTTTGCACGACACTGGTAGTGAAATCACATTATATCGTTCGTGACATTCCAGCAGGCTATATTGAGTGCCCCGGATATTCCCGCTTTACCTGTGCAAGGTATTGAAGTGTCGGGAACTTTCGAAACGAGACACCAACGCGTCACTCATCAATTGCCTCTGTATTTTAAACTGAGTATCCGGTTATTCGCGGTTTCGATTTAATGAAGCTGATGAGAACCACGATTGTCATTACTGAGGAACCAACTAAAGTATTCCTTGAGCATGGCGTTCAGAGAGTTGAAGTACCGACAAAACATCCGATAGTCGATCTTGCACCACCGACTTCGCAATCATTACGACTATGCGCTCAATCGTTGAAGCCTGCGAGTCAGCCTCAACTGGACATTGAGCATGTGCGGTTTCCATCGACGATTGAACCGGAAAGGGATTTGGGTCATCAGCAACGTTCCACTTGTGGCTGTTTTGTCCACGAATTTTGTAGATGAGACTCCTTTTGTAATCAAACAATTTCCTATGCCGATTGCGCATCGGAATGCTGTCGAGGCAGAACATGTCAAAATGGAACGCTGGGGAATAATTTCTCGCTCGGATTCGCCGATCTCAAGTCCGTTGGAAACGTCGGTGAAAAAGGATGGTTCCTTCCGTGTTTGTTTGGACGCACGAAAACTGAACTCGGCAATGGTAGGCAAATCGGAAGTGCCGCGACCAATCGACGATATATTGGCTCATCTATCCGCAGCTCGATACATTTCGTCCATTGATCTCACTTCGTCGTACTGGCAGATCTCTATTCGAAAGGAGCACCACCGATGCACTGCTTTTCGTGTAGGTACCAGGCACTATCATTTCAACGTGCTTAAGTTCGGACTGAAGACTGAGGTTAGTTCGCTCACACGATGTTTGGACAAAGTACTTTTTATGCGTTTAGTCGTCTACTTTACTCTGCGACCGTCAAAATGTCGTTTTCTTTGTTCTTCTGTTTTCCTAGGATATTTTGTAGATGGAACTGGTTTGCGTAACGATCCTAGTAGAGTGCAGGCTTTAGCCGAGTTTCCGAGACCAATTAATGTCAAACTTATGCTTTTCTAGGAGTGGCCAATTTCGACAGATTGTTTGTGCAGCATTTCTCTTCATCTGATAGAGTCATGCGGGAACTAGGTCGCCTGCTGAGGACGTACTCTATGCATAAATATACATCTTGGGCGCGTTCAGTTCGGCAATTTGGGTTCTTCCTCAACAAAGTTGCACCTGCTCCGATTGAGTTACAGCGTGGTATACCTCCGCCTTCACCTCTGCGTGATCAGGGCATATTTGAACACCTGCCTCCAAACCTGACTGATTCTTATTGGCGGAGAACCAAATCAAAAAGTCGCCTGATATGCGTCGTCGTACAGGTCCTGATCGGCCCCAGTATTCGTTGAAAGTAGGCGATTTATATCACATCTCTTCCGCAATTTTGGGTGAGAGCAAAAAATTTTTTCCTTTATTTATAGGTCCGTTCAGGGTTAAGGACTGTTGCGACGTACTCGTTCATTCTAGAAGATCCGGATACAGGTGCTGAACGTGGTCCGTTCCACATAAATCACTTAAAACTGGTTACACCGGTGTACCGTTGTACCGAGTAGACGTGTTTGTTGTTGTTGTTGTTGTTGTAGTAGCGACGATAGGCACTACTCGTCGGACTCCGTTTCAGGATCCAGGAACTGGGCCACCGCCTTGGGGCGGTGCCAGAGGTCTCCTTTCGTCAGGTCGGTAAGGTTTCTCGGACAGTTAAAGATGTGATCCACGTCGTGGCGGGAATTGTCACAATCTGGACACTTGTCAATGATTTCTGGGTCAATTCTGTTCAGATAGTTGTTTAGGATTCGCGACCAGCGCGATCTTAACTGTGCCAGAACATATCTAGTGGTACGGAGCAGTTCCTTCTCTTCTTCGTTTACTATCGGGGCCTTATCGTTTAGAACTCGGTTCGGAGCATAACTGTTTAGTGTCTCTAGTACTTTTTTCGTGTGGAGCCTCTTCAGGCTCACTTTGTACGTTTCTTCGTCGATAGTTTTCGTCTTGTTGGTGGTTTCGTCATTGACTTCGCGGACATACCTTTTGGCGGTTTTCCTGATGCTTCGAGGTGGTGACGTCGAGAAGATAATGTCGTTGCAAGGGTGTTTTTGCTTGTGGCAGGCCCAGACGTATTGCTTTGCTAGCAGTCCGTTATGTTCTCTGATTGGAAGGATGCTGCACTCTTCATGTAAGTGGTCACGGTCTGACATGAGGTGGCACCCTGTTGCCGTACGTAGTGCTGCATTCTGGGTAGCCTGAAGCTTAGTCAAGTGCGTGTCTGATAACCGGGGGGACCAGAGCGCGGCCGAATAGTTCGCTATCGATCTGCCAGTAGCCTTGTATGCCATTATTAAGGTATTCTTGTCTTTGTCCCAAGAACTACCTGCAAGAGCCTTTAGCGCGTTATTTCTTCCATTCATCTTCTCATTTACCACTTGGGTATGTTTGTTGAATCTGAGCAGTGGGTCGAATGTCACCTCCAGTAGTTTAGGGTTTTTGACTGTGGGTATCTTTCTGTTGTTTATGTAGACTTCCAGCGTGGTGTTTATCTCTTTTGTCCAGGTTGTGAACAATGTTGACGTAGACTTTTCTGTTGATAGGTCCAGTTTCCTTCCGTGGAACCAGTCATGGAGTGTGTGGAGATAAGCATTTAGTTTAGATGTCATCTGCTTCAGGTCGTGTCCGGTTGATAGGACTGTGCAGTCGTCTGCGTAGGGTGTGATCGTGATTTCCGATGGTGGTGTAGGAAGTCCGCTCATGTAAAGATTGAACAGAGAGGGGGAAAGTATTCCACCCTGGGATACTCCTTGTTTTAACACTCGCATCTTTGATTTTGTGTTGCGGAATTCAACAAACGTCTGTCTGCCTCTAAGATAGCTACCCATCCATCGTTTTATTTTGGGTGGCATGTTAGTGTTGAGTATGTCACTAAAAAGTGTTGGGTGTGACACAGTATAGAAAGCTTTCGATAGATCGAGAGCGACAAGGATGGTTCTCTCACATGGGCGCTTCTGGTTGAGTCCCTCGCTGATTTGATTTTGGAACTTATGGAGAGCCGTTGTTGTACTATTAGCTTTACGGAAACCGTGTTGATGTGATGCTACATGTGATGAGTCTGTTAGCAATGGAAGAATGAGAGCTTCGACCAGTTTTGCCACTGACGATAGTATTGAGATTGGTCTGTATTATTTCCCTAGGTCAGCGGGTTTCCCTGGTTTTAGTATGGGGCTGATCCTGGCAGTTTTCCAGATGCTTGGAATTTGAAGAGTGTTGAGTGAAGTGTTGATTAGTGATGTAAGGTAGTTCGTTCCTAGTGGCCTAATATGTTTGAGCATGATTGCTGAGATTCCGTCAGGTCCGATAGCTCTTGATGACTTAATTTTCCTGATGGTGTTTGCGACTTCCTGGTTGGTAAAACTGATATCTGCCTGCATGTCGTTTTCCTCAAGTTTTCGTAGCTGTCTTAGCACGGATCTAACTTCTTTCCCTTGGTGCGTTGGTTTTTCAGTGAATTGTGCATTAAATTTAGTAGCACATTTTCGGGAGTTTTTGATTGGTGTGTTGTCGAAAGAAATCATACAGTTGTTCGTCGGCTGTCGGGGGTTTGTAAGTCCTTTAATTATCTTCCATAGGCTCTTTGAGCAATTTCCAAAGGTTGATTTCTCTACAATCTCTCTCCACTTAGATCTTTTGTGTTCATTCACTAATGAGCTTATTTGTCTATTGAGCTCTGTTATTCTGGGGTCATTTGGATCCGTACTGCTAATAGTGCCTCTTTTATCGGCTAGTGTACAGCCATCTCGTGGAAAATATGGTCTGACATCTCTGATTCTGCCAGCTGGAATGCACCTGCTTTTAGTTTTATTCAGGATGTCTCTGAGATTTTTCTCTCCAGAGAGAGCGTCGATTAGTAAAATTTCTTTACTGAATTCTGTTTCAGTGAAGTTGGTAAAAGACTCCCAGTCTGCTTTATTAAAATTTATATACGTATTTTTTTCGGATCTTGCTTGGTTGATCGTGCAACTTATGGTGATTATGATCGGCACGTGATCTGAACCCATGGTCAGCTCGTGCAGCGCTGGCTAGGGATACATCTGGAGATGAGTAGGTGTTGTTTGCTATTCTCGTTGACTGTGGTTCGTTTAGTATTCCAAAGGACGAGCTGTCTATTTGATCTGCAATACCAGCTCCTCGTGTGTCCATTGCTAAGTTTGAGTGCCATAGATCGTGGTGGGAATTTATGTCTCCAAGTATAAAGTAGTCCTGTAATTGGAGAAGGTGTGTTATTTTTGGTTCATAACCTGTATCACAGCTACTTGTTGGTGATATGTAAATGTTGACTAGAGTGATTTCTGTTGTACCTGATCTGATTATGACACCTGCCTGTTCTATGTGGTTATCATTTACTTGTGGGGCGGGTATGACGGCCGGGCGATAGACAACTGATTTGTGTATAATGAAAGCCAGGCCTCCGCCCTTGTCTTTGCCTCTGTCCAGCCTTATAAGTGTATAATCACCTTTGGTTTCGGTTTATGATTTGTTTGTTAATTTTGTCTCTTGCAAAGCTGCGACTAGAATTTTATTATTGCACATATAGTTTGTAATTTCCTCTACCTTATTTCTTAGTCCGTTACAGTTGAATTGTAATATTTTCAACCTATTCACTTGTGTTTTGTATACTTGTGATGCTTGTGAATTCGTGTTTGTTTGTCTCGTAGTTTGTGGTCGTTGTGTTGATTGCACTTGAGATTGTTTTGATGTTTGTGACGTTATGTGCTAGCGTTTGCAGCATGATCCTATGTAATCTGGTGTCCACTGCCTGTGTGTGTCAAGCCCTGAGCATCTCTTTAGATGGTACCATTCTTTGCAGCTATTGAATTGTACTGATGTTGCATTGGCCCTTAGGATAAGCTTGCAGATTGCACAATAACACTTAGGTCCTGGGTTGGATTCATTACCAGCCCTTTTGAGGAGAATTCGAGACAGATTGGCAAGCGCCGTTGTTTCTTGAGAATTAACGTAGTCTACGACGAGTTTTACTTGGTGTCGAAATTATTGCGATGGTCCTTGGTTGGAATTACATTCCAAGTGTTTCCGGAGCGCAGATCCGACCATCTTGGAAAACTAGACATGTTTGTTGTGTTCTGTGCTGTGTACTTGGGAGCCACATTTGTACGTAAACTCTACGTAGGACGTTCTTGTACCAGTATTTGGGTAGCTGATTAATCGATATAACGACGCGACACGTACTTGCACCACGTGTAATCGCGAGCGTGGTTTGGTTGAACTGAATCTGTGGTGATAATAATATTGTTTGACTAGCTGATAACTGAAGCCTGTAATTGTGAAACATAAAATTAAACCAATTGGCAAGAAAGATATGACCGATATGGGATTGGTGCGAAAAACGTAAATCCAATAACGCTTCGGTATTTGAAAAATATTCTTCCAATTTTTGAAGACAAAAGAATTTGCCCTTCCTCGCATGCTTGGAATACTCAAATAGGACTAAAACTATTAGGGTTGATTATTTCATATAGAAAGCCCAATGAGGCGGTATCCACACATACATTAGCCAGATGGATAAAATAGGTATTGGCTTTAAGAGGAATAGTTAGAAGTGCCTATAAAGCTCATTAAACAAGACATGTTTCAACTTCTGCGGCAAAGCGTCGTCATGTCTCTTGGTTATCTCTGTTATTAGAAATAATGCAGGTTGAACACATCATTCAAGGTCATTTGCAACGTTTTATAATAGGGATATGTACGAATCTAACAATTTTGGATTGTCAATATTGCAATCTGTTCAGCCTTAGTATGTTTTTTTGGTTTTAAGTTATAAAGATCTACATTGTGATCTCGAGAAGCAAGGCGCGAATATAATTATAGAATTAAACGAACTTACCTAGTGGAGTTATATTTTAATTACCTATATTAAGCGCCTTGCTAGAGATGCATCCCCCCCCACCTGGATACTTGGATATTCAGATTGTATGTGTTCAGTATAAGCCCTTGGTTGCAGCCCATAAAGAACATTCCTAAATCCGTCTCTGTCTTACTCCATTATGTTTACATAGGAAATCATAGTTTTTTTAACTTTTACTTTTGTACAAATAAATAATAATATAATAATTAATGGCACTATAATAGATGATAGAGAAATACAAAATATAACGTAAGTATAGTTTTCTAATAAGTTTAAAACGAATCCCAAAAAAGACAATAAACTAAAATGGCAAGGTTGCAGTTGATTTTTACATTTCCCATTTGCACGTTTTGAAATACAAGAGATAAAGAGTGATTTTCAATATGTTTTGTAAAGAGACACTAATAAAATTCTAAATACTTGCAATTTTCAATGAAAAATAGTAATTACTCACGTTTAATGTCAATTTCGACTTTTATAAATAACTTTCATTTAATCTAATTTCTACTCTGAATTTCACAAAATATTTCATGCACGCTTTCATTTTTCAACTCAAAGTGTCATTCAGAGCCAGCGTTC
Source organism: Liometoxenus newtonarum (assembly GCA_030264535.1). Lineage (NCBI taxonomy): Eukaryota > Metazoa > Arthropoda > Insecta > Coleoptera > Staphylinidae > Liometoxenus > Liometoxenus newtonarum. The sequence continues at coordinate 7,151 of JARJEB010025448.1, forward strand.
TCATGTAAGTACGTACCTATAATAGGAAAAAATTGCGAGTATTCGTAAATCGATTTTGATGGTTATCATTTGCGAATAATTCATCCAATTATTTCAATTTTTTTCATACGCCGAGGCCGACAGAAATTAAGGGATCCAAATCTATTTTTTCAAAACGAACATAGTTTGAACACACGCAGGTTTTCACAAATTGCCTCAAAAAGTGGGTATGATTTCAACATTTTCCGATGGGTGTCAAATTGTTCCAATATTCGGATTTTTTCGGAATATTCTTGTCTCTATATTCGGTTGTTGATTGTTTTGGGGATTGTTAAAAAAATTTCAAATATATTCCAAACCCTTAGCCCAAGAAGAGTAATTGGGAAAACTTGTAGGAAATTGAAAATAGGTGCTTTCTTAGATAACAGGCTATACCTATTTCTAGTAGCATTAACGATTTTACAAATGTTTTCCAATTTTTAAATTCATGAATCTTCCCACACGGCGAGAATCAACTTGTGACTAACTTTAGTTTGATTTTAACTTACCTGCTATTCAATACTTATTAAGAAAATTTGCATCCGGGTATAAGTACCTAAAAATGGTATGTCTGGTGAAGGTTGAAAATTGTAGGTATATGACTACGTTGTGGACCTTGACTATTTAACTTGAAATACAAAAACCCAGTATTAAATTAACTTGTGCGGGCAGTGCTCACTGAACAAGTGTTTGGCTTTCACCAGTGCAGTCAGTTCCACTTGTTCGCCTTATGTTAGTTTTTCAGTTCAAGGTTATGAAAAGTAGACTCGGTGTATAAATTTTAGCACCGTCTCTTGAGAAGGTGCTGGTGCGAGAGCGAGTTCATAGCTGCTCCAGAACCAGTGGATATTTTGCTAGCGTCGTACATGCACTCCTCAGTGCCGGTGCATGCACTGAGTTGAAAACACTGATAAATATTCTTGGGAATAGGTGCTCATTGGATATTACTGATTTCCTCCTATTTGAGTAAAAACAGCAGGAGGGATACCGGCACTTATTTATGCTACACAACTTAAACGTGCATTCGTTCGATGCGGCGTAGAGGAATGGATTGATATAATAAGAATACTGCAACGAATAACGCGTCCGCCATATTGCAGGCGTACGGGCGTCCTTTTTTCCAGAGTAGGTTCGTGCTTCTCTTTCGTTTCCATCAGAAAGCTAGCAAACAAAGCGTCATTAGCGGGTACTGGCCTTCCAACGAATCGTTAAAAACACGCCTCTTTAAATGATTTATGAAGTCGTCCAGTGTAACAATACTACATGGTACGTAGATATACGTGCGTATTGCCACTTTCTATGCTACTACTCCAGCACTCCCAAATAAAACCTTCCCGAAATATTTGACTTGGAGTTGGCATCCACTCAGTCATTTCCAGGTTAGTAAAGGAGTTTGCTAAAAATCGGAACATTCCAAAGCATGTCCATCCTATTTCACCCATCCAAAATAAAAATCTCACTTCTGCATTTGCAGTTTCCACGAACAGTTTTATACTAAATTCTCCAGTTATATTTTCTAATTAATGGTGCAGTTGCTCAAGTCGGGATGTCGAATGTTATATTAAATCTGGGTATAGTTTGTTTTATTTGGTATTCTTATTCTTGTTAAGCTCACAGTTTCTTGCATTTCTCATATGTTTAAAAGTCGGTGACTAATTTATGTTTTTTGATCTTGTACGCCATACATAAGATGCTAAATCGTTTATCAGAACATAAAGATTTTACATGTAAAAATATTTGTACTTCCCAAGTGAATTTACAAAATAAAGGATGCGTAAATAAAAATTGTTCAAATTAACTTGAAGATATATTTAATTTCTAATAGAACGTCTTGATCTACTTTATAAATGAAAGACACCTTTGATAGTGTGGCATGATTGCCTATATATAATTTAATGCTGCGTCTTAAATTTTGTTATAGGTATCTTATCCATTGAATTCAGAAAACATCAACTCTTCATGAATGGCTCTTTTTACTTTTCTACCATAATAAACCGAAGGTATCTCGGTGGTCGATTTCTCCTTAGTTATAATGATAAGAGGATCATTATGAACAAGGAATGTTTAATTTCCAAATTTTAACTTAACAGAAAAGTAGAAGCATGACATGATATCAAATGTATTCACACGTAAAATGACACATTTAAGGTAATTGGTCAACCGGTACTTATACGAGTTAAGATGTGGTTGAAATTCACACTTCATAATATTTAGATTAACAACCGCATTATTACTTTCCAAAAAATGTACCGAAAATATACAGGGTGTCCCATTGTCATGAAATAGGTTTGATTCATTTTTAAATTCAGTTTTTATGCTTAAATTGTCACTTGTAGGGAGTATTTTAAAAATTCATTACTCAGAAACGGTAGCAGTTGCGGTTTTCTCAGGCTCGCACCAGTTTCCGACCATGTACACTACCTACTACCACTTCATGGAACTCACGGATCGTGGAACTAATTTTGTTCGGATCGTGAAAATGGAATTGATTACATTTTGATATCAATAAATTTCTGTTCAATTTCCATTTTTCGATCAAAATTAGTTTTATGATCAGAGAGTTCCACGAAGACGTAGTGTTTAGTGCAAAGTTGTGTGGTGCGAACCACGTCAATTTTGATTCAAAAGCCTTCAGTTTAACTATTTAGGTAAATAAATTATCACGCGTTTTAAAGGTATCTCCCAGTAATGTTGTTACTGAATCTTTTCGCAGAAGGCAGTGTGTAGTAAAGGAAACCATCTACTAATTAGTCCCATGATTTTAAAATTTACGTAGTATATAGCTAGTACAGGGTCGTACAGGACCTATGCTTTAGTCCGTTGGGCTATTGCATTCAACATAAACTGGTTTTACGCTTTAAACATTAAAATATTAATTTAATAGCAAACTTCAAACTATATTTATCCGCGACGACCAAGTAAAACAACAATTATTAGGTGTGTATCCAGGCACAAATAACTCACATTAATACCACTCGCGAATAATAAGCTTGACACACGTTAATACTAGATCCGTTATTCCTCTAGAGGTTTACTTTACGTCAAGCACAACGCTTGCCTGCATTCAATAATGAAATGTCGCACACAGACTGGATCTAAAACGTCATCTGCTGCGTTCGGATATTCAGACAGAGTTGGAGTGTAGCTGGAGTAGTATTGGAGTGTATAAAGAATGCACCATTCACCCTTTTTGGAACAACCGAACGACTAAAAAGCGTTTAGAGTGAAACTAGTCAATAGAAAATAGCCGAACTTGGACTAACCGAACGACTAAAGAGCGTGTAGAGTGAAAAGAGTCAATAGAAAATAGCCGAACGCAGCTTGAAATATCTCATATATGACAGTCAGATATTGTCTGTCAAGCAAACGTCAACGTCACACTCAAGTCATTCGGGTATTTGTGGACGTGTTTGACGGTTTGGTGTTTATTTGTGGTTCATATTGGTGTCGTTTAGTTGGTAATGAATCAAGTCAAAAATCCGAATCAGTATTATTGGTATATTTTACCGAATTGGCTGAAAAATATAGAACATCGTCACTTTGGGCTTATTATTCGATGCTCAAAAGTACACTGAATATTCATGAAAATGTGAACATTGACAGGTTTTGTGGTTTGTGTTTGTGTTTTGTGGTTTTCAAGCAAAAAAAGCCAGCACATTTACATTAAAGAGAGTGTATGAAATAACAGCTTTTCAAGTTGAC
>JARJEB010025457.1:0-14319 GCA_030264535.1 Liometoxenus newtonarum
AACCTAACCTAACCTAACCTAACCTAACCTAACCTAACCTAACCTAACCTAACCTAACCTAACCTAACCTAACCTAACCTAACCTAACCTAACCTAACCTAACCTAACCTAACGTAAAGTAACGTTTTATTCGTTTAGATACCACTTGATCATGAAACAATGGTATAGCTTCCAATAAATATTACTTTTAACGCGTGTATACAACACAACATGTATATACAAATACTTCAATATTAATTATTACAAAACACAACATAATAGGTGCACTATTTACAATTAATCAAGTCGCAAATTACAAATGCAATGAAAGTAAGAATGAAGAAATGAAAAAATACCAAGCAACCTGTCAGGCCGGAAAGTTCGCCCGAATGATTTGTTGCAAACCTTGAGCAATCATTTTTTTCAATCTTAAATTAAAAAATATTTCATTACATGCCATGCAAGTATAACTAAATTCAAGTACATGTGTCTTTTTGCTATTGTCATTAAAATGAATGTATACAGAGTATAGAAAATAGGAAATAAAAATCAAGTTAGGAATATGGGAAATTTTCATTGTTTCTCAACGAAAGCCTAAAGGATATTTTGCCTTCCTCGTGATTTAATAAATATTTTTAAAAGCATCCTGAATGACTTGTAATTATGAATATTATTTCGTTCTATTTTTTTCTGTTTTCTTCCATTTTTCATTTCTTTGTTTCCAAATAGCGCAATTTTTATTTCTAAATGTGGCTTTCTAAACAGGATACGTTGTTGTTGACTTGAATAGAAAGGAATTTCATATATAAATAATAAATGTTGCAATTGAACACGGAAATATGTCTTTTCATTTTTCATTTTTCATTCTCATTGCATTTGTATTTTGCACTTTATTTTGTCGTATTTCATTAATTCTGTTTGGTTTGTTCTCTGCAATTATTGTAAGGCGTGTACAAAGAAAATCACATACGTTCAACTCGAATCCGGTTATATTTATGACAGTGAAAAGATTTATGTGCTGCGTACATACTTCGTACACTTTTTGTAACGAATCTATTACCTTGCGGGCGTTTTGTTACAATTTTGCATTATTTTTGAGTTTAATTATTAGTGTAACTTACAATTTGTTCCGATTTTTTCCGAAAAAATGATATTTTCGATGAAGGTCCGTATGAGTGAGTTATTTCAATCAAGAAATGCATTTATCTCTCTCGCTGGGGTTCGAACCCAGACCTCTAGTGCAGTGTTCTACCAATTAGACCACGAGGGAGCTGTTACGTGGCTAGTAAATATTTGGTGTTTTCTATAGATACAATTTTCTTTTAAATTTTTAATTTATTAGCTTGAAACACATTGTATAATTTTTTTAGTGTTATTTTATTTATTTTTTGCTCCGTTTCGCAAAACAATGCAATTTTAATGAAAGTAATAAAAACCAATAACAACAAATAAATTGATACAAAAAGTAAATGAAATTAGCATTTAAAACAAAGAAACACTTTTTTGTTGCAAATAATTATATTAATTTACTCCTACTTATCGAAATGAATAAATACTATAAAAACGAGTGATTAAAGTGATTAATTGATTGACTGATCGATCTTAATGGACGTGTTAAGTTTTTCTTTACTTTACAAAGCAAAAACAAAAACAATAAAGTGTAACAAAGATAAAGACGACGTTTTGATTGATTGATTATAGATTAATAACACTATAGGAAATTATATTTCAAAGAAGCCTCCCAATGAGTATTTTATTAGCCATTAGGTGGATTACGAAATGTGGCAAATTCATCGTTCTTCAGCTTTGTTTTTATAAATCGTGAATAAAACCTAAACCTAAACAAAACATTTGAATCCTTAAGAGCTGAGATATGTTTAAACAACTGCGGCTGAAACGACAAAGTGATGAGTGGTAATGAAAAAAATAAAATAAAAATAAAAACATAGGAAAAGCGAAAAACGTTTCGTTTCCAGCTTTCATTAAAATAATTTGCATTCAAAATTAAAAATAATTTCGCTCTATCTCTATGGCGGCGGCATTATTATATTTTGCGCGTTGTCATGTTTGCACAGCGCAGAACACATAAAACGCAAAAAAGGGCTGCGAAAACATTTAAATTCACCTCCGGAATTGCGGAATGCGAGCCGTTAACGAAATATGTGATGCCGCGTTCGACGCAAACACGTCCGGCGATATAATATAAATTAGCTAATTGCTTTTTACTAATTATCAGGCATCTTTTTTAGCCAGTCTCTTGTTCATATCCGTATATATTGAGTGAAACTCTATAGTCTATATCATAATAAAATTCAAATTCACGCAAAAAAAGTAATTTATTTAGTTAGCGCGCGTTCATTTACATTATTTAATTTGTTTTTCTCTTGCATTTTGAGTGATTATTTGGAAGATATTTATATTCATGGCTCATGGGCGTACAGTACATAGGCGTGCGCCGAGGAAGTGCCGGGTGTGCACTGACACACCCTAATGTTTTAAGATTTAACTCTTAACTCTTTATTTTTGACGCAATGCCAAATCAGCTGACTTTGCCCTCTTAGGATGTTGTAGATGGCGCCGCAACAGTAGAGGCGGCAAAAATTAATTTGAATCTAGAATATCAGTTACATTTTAAGTTTGTGCACACTCTAATCAAATCTCTTGCGCACGCCTATGGTACAGCATATTTGTTTCAACCAAAATTTCTTCTATTTGCTCCAATTTCATATTCCAATGAATTTCGGTTAAATCTTCTTGGGTTGAAATATATTCAAATTTTATGCGTTATTCTTACCAATTTTGTTAATTTTAGAAAAGCTAATTGTAGTAAATTCACAAACGAATTTAAAATTGTAAATTTATTACCTATAGGTATATATCTCTATAGATTCACAAAGCACTCAAATTCGCAGGAGCATCCATAAAAGAAGGGAAAAAAACAGCCATCCTTGCAAGGAGTTTATATATACTGTTTTCTTGTTCCTATTCAAGCGAGTTGTTATATTTGTACCGTATTGTTACTTTTACAATACAATAGAGAAACTTAAGCCCTTTCGAAAGCAATCACCTTAATTAAAAATAAAACTTATCGATGTTCGCATTTCATAAATCCTCTTGGCGTGTTCGAATCGAAGGAGCATCGAATCGTTTCTCCTTTGTTTTCATTTACACTCAATGTTGCACAGTCTCGATATTACTAATTTATACTGAGTGATTGTTACAACAAACTGAACAAAGATAAATATGGAAAAATTTGGACGAATTATCCAATAAATTTAATGCAATTGAAGTTTCATGAACGAGCAGAAAAAACACTGAATACATAAAAGGAAGTTGCAAGGAAAACAAACACAAAAGTTTCTGTATAGAAAATATACAAGTCAAGTTGTTCTCTGTAAACAGGAACAAATCGTGCAGAAGTTGAAGGAGTAAATACGCAGCAAAGAAAATTTATAAGACGCACGGAATTTTATACAAGTGCACGCGATAATTCGTAAGTTCGTCGTGAAAACACTCGGCAATGCACTTGGCAATTTCAAATACTTGAAATTTCTTTGCTACGTTGAATTTTATAAAATCTTGTCTTGTCTTTACAGGGTGCGCTGCTCTTGGCGCCCAACAGCAATGGTTGTCGGTTAAAGAGAAAGATGCGAGAACAGCTTGTCAAATTATTTGTATAATAGCAAAAAGAGCTAACAATGACAATGAGGATGAAGAAGTCAAAGAAAAACACGAAAACAAAGTAGCTTGTGCCATGTGTCTTGTGATTCAACGAAAATTGAATTTAAAAGTTGTACCTACTTTACATCCATTTGACTTTAAATCCGCATTTTGTAATTTACAAATTCATTAATCAAACTGTTTGAACTTGGAGCATCAGATCAGATGCTCACTTTCAAAGTTATATAGACTTTATTAAAAAACAATTTATGAAGTTTATGCATGTTCAAGTTGACGTTGGCTTTTTTCATCCGATGCGGGAAAAAGAACCAGCCATAGGACGAGAACGTAATTGGATGATTAACTATATAGCAACTTAACTCTTAAAGTTTGCAGAGCAGTAGTTAAACCGAGTCTAATACTAATTCAATAATAATGTCGTGATTCGATTGCGGCAGGAAATCATTTCGTATCTTTATTACCATCTCAATTACTTTGTAAACGAAGTAACGAACGAAAACATAAATCTCCCGAACACCGCACGAAACTTCCAGTTTCAAACAATCACAAGCGCGCAAGTACAAAACAATAATAAAAGAATTGAAATACTTAACCGAGAAATTATTTACGCACTACAATTTTAACAAAATCAAATCAAATGACCACTCAAGTTTTGATTGAGTATTCGCGCGGTTGAATCTTGATTGAATCATCCGGAATTTGAGTTTGTTTGCGCGGGAGAATATTTTGCTTTTGTTTCTTAAATCAATGAATCGAGGCGTAATTTATTAAATATCGAAGAAGTAAAAGAATACAAGATTGGTAGTCGATACATGGTACGTCGGACAGGTTTCCGTAGATTTATTGCTTTTAATTAGATGGTAAAAAGCGGTCGAATGAATGAGAATTGTCGAACACGCCGCTTCTTAGAAGATTTGTTGCGCGATTCGGTGCGGTGCGGTGTTACAATTAATTAATGTTGTTTTGATACACTTACACATAAATAACTTCTACTACACTTCAAGTACACTAATTATTATGAACGTTATTGTAGCTTGTGTTCACAGCCACAGGGCCGGATCACAAAGTTAACTTTTTGTGTAAAACAATAAAGCAAATTTTTGAAATAAATATCTTTCAATTATTTGAGACAGTCATCGTCATAAAATAATTTTACTGCTTTTAACAGACAGCTGTCCTGTTCCAAAATTATGTTTGTACTATACATATTTGTGCACATTTTTATTTCGGTCCGACTACGACTGATAGGACGACCTTCCCATTAAGTCAAGAGGATCTTTCAAGTAGAATGTTGGCGCCGGTTCGGAATCTTTATTTCTTTTGCTTTTTATTTTTTATTATTAAAAACAACTTTAAACTTCGTTTATTTATAAGCATACGTTTATTCTCAATATCAATATATTTATAGATCAGTCAACCGGCGCCTCAACTGATATCCATAGATATTCACGCATCAATTTTGAAATATTTATACAATTTTGCGCGGAATCCTAACTTTATTTTAATATCTCGCCTGATTTGAGTGGATTATATAATTTCCTCAATGGTTCAATTGTTTTCATAATATGGAATGTGTATCTATCTGTTCGTATAAATAATTCAAACATAAATAGAAATTGATATTCAGAATATCACTCAAAACATAAATGAAATATTTATTTTGCGTACCGTATACAAACATTGAACTAAATTAAAATTATAAACATTAATGTGTATCTTGAGTATTCTTGCATTCCATTCCAATTCCGTTCCATTCTATTATTAATTTTTACATTGGATTGGTTGTTGTTGTTTTTTGCAGGATTGTATTCGAAAATGTTGTTACCTGAAGATATTTTCGACGTAAATTGGACGATACCACAAAGAGTGTCTGAATTTGGGGAACATGTCACTCACAACTTGACGACCTTTGACGAAGGTCCCGTACATTTCAACGTTACCATCGACGACATCGAGCATTTGTTAATTCTACATCCGAATAAGGATTTCGTGGCGCCGAATATAATCGTTGAGCGTCGACATCGGCGTGATTTGCACAAGCGTTTTCGACCGAAAAGATCTCTTGGTTGTCATTATCATGGGCACATTTACGGTCGACCCGAATCACGGGTCGCTCTCTCAGCATGCAACGGCTTGGTATGGTATTTAACAACATTTTATAAATAATTTTGATTGTTTCCTGGGAATTTTTCATTTGGTTTTCAGTTTTCGATTTGACGGTCAGTTTTTTTATTTAACATTTTTCATTTCATGTTTTATTACAATAAATTAAGTATCAAGTAGTAGTAAAATTCTTTTTCATTTTTTTTTTCATACTGTTGTGATATCTTTGGACGTCGTTCTTCGTGTTAAGACCGGTTTTATACACACCGAAAATGGAAGATACTTTATCGAGCCGAGCGAAGGACCAACATCGGATCGTTTGAGAAATGTAAATCCGGAACATAAACATTTAATATACAAAAGGACCATCGCGGCAGCAACAAATGCAGATCGCAGCGGATCCAAAAGGAAGCGGAAAAAGAAGCGCAAGAGGAATTGCGGCACGCGCGAACCTAAACGCATGACCGAGTAAACATTTACTTCTTTCTATCTATATACTTCACTTCTCAATAAACAAACATCACAAACGGTTGCTTGTCAGATTTAAATCTACTTTTATGTCTCTTTTTCCTGGCATGCAGACTTGAATGGTATCAGCACGGAGCAAACGTAAGTGTTCAAGAAAAACGTCACCGAATAAAGGAACGCATTCGTTTTCCTTCGATTAATGACGTCAACCTAAAGAAGCACAAATACAAAAGCAGCCATCACATGAGACATCATAAACAAGCACGGATTAAAAGATCAGTTAGTAAACCACAATTTGTCGAAGCACTTTTGGTTGCTGACGCTTCCATGGTGGAGTTTCACGAAGATGGCGATGTTGAGAATTACCTATTGACAATTATGAATATGGCAAGTTTCTTAACATACTTAAAGACCCCATACACGCTCCGGAAATCCTCTGAGGAAAAACTGTTCAGTTCTTGCCTTCGGGATTTCCGGAGCGTGCGTGGTAAAAAACTGAGCAGATTTGTGAACTCTGATGAGAATTGAAAAACTATTCTGAATAACTGATCAGTCCGTCAGTTGCGGACTGAACAGGTCCACCGGAGCGTGTGTGGCGTTGCATCAGATCAGTTCAGTTCAGTTTGAGAAGGCCAGGCAGGACTGAACAGTTTTTCCTCAGAGGATTTCCGGAAAGTGTAGTGGCTGAAGGGTTATTCAGGCCGAGTCCGAAAATCCGGACAAGGCGACTGATCAGGTTTTCCTCACAGAATTTCCGGAGCGTGTATGGGGCCCTTGACAACTTAAGAGCTGTTAATTTTAATTCTTGATGCAGGTCTCATCTTTGTATCTGGATCCAAGTATTGGGAACCTCATTAAAATCGTTGTGGTTAAAATAATCTTGATTGATGATCCCGCTGCCGAACCCGATTTGAATATTACTGTAAATGCTGATTTGACGCTGAAAAATTTTTGCAAATGGCAAAAAAACTTGAATCCTAAAGATGACTCGCATCCACATCACCACGACGTGGCAATACTGATAACACGGAAGGACATCTGCGTGAAACAGAACATCCCATGCAACACGTTGGGAGTTGCTAATGTTGGCGGCATGTGCAAAAGTGGCAGAAGTTGCAGTGTGAATGAAGATAATGGGATTTCCCTGGCACATACTATTGCCCATGAAATGGGACACAAGTAAGTAAACCAACAAAAGGTTATATACATTTCTATGATGGAGGTTTTCTCCATGAAACACTTCTAGTTTGTATTTTGGACTTTGGTAACAAATAATTTTGCAGTTTTGGAATGTATCACGATACTGATAAGATCGGATGCAAAGGACGAGAAGGATCAACGTTGCACGTGATGACACCATCCTTTGAAGCTGACACAGTAGAAGTTTCCTGGTCTAGATGCAGTAGAAAATATGTCACCGCATTTTTGGAGTAAGATTATGTTTTTTTCTGCAAAGCTGTTCTTGTCCAGTCATTTGTGGTAGGGTGCCAATTTAATTTTTGCTTCTGGATTTACTAGTAAAGGTCTGGGTGAATGCCTTCGAGACTCTCCCTCAGATGAAATTGAAGACTATGAATATCCAAACCTGCCAGCAGGAGCCATGTACAATGCACAATATCAATGCCGGCTTCAATTTGGGAATGAAGCAACTGTTTGTTCAGCGCTGGATGAAATCTGTGCTCGATTGTGGTGTGAAGTAAACGAAACCTGTACAACACAATTGCGTCCAGCTGCTCCTGGAACTCATTGCGGAAAACATATGGTAATTGTTAAATTTTACCCAGAATATTAGCATCATTTTCTTCAAACAAATTAGGTTATGTTTTAACCAGCATTGACCCGGAAGCGTCACTTTGCGTCTTTCAGCAGGCCTCTTTTGGTGACCTACAGAGCATGGGCCCCACAACCTAACGTGGGCGCCCAGGCCACGCCAGCCCAGGATCTCTGGCGGGCCCCCTACTACTTACTGAACTGAACATGACACGCCGAGCCCCTCTAGTTCGGACCTCTTGGCTAGAGCCCTGACAGCCCCTTCTCTTGTGGGGGCTATGCTTCGGTGTCTCAGCCATGTTGGGTGGAGGTTGGAATTTGCGGGAAATTTGAATCTGCTATTGGCATTGTGAGATAAATTCAAATTTGCCGCAAAATTTAACCTCCACACAATATGGCTGACACGCCGAAGGTCACCAAACGAGGCCTGTCGAAATTCAATGTAAAAGACATGAAGTGTCGTTTCTGTTCTTATAATATTCTTATAGGACAAACATAGTTTGAACGTAACATGTTAGTAAAAATATTGGCAGACGTAATTCTACGAACTTTCTAAAGTTGTGAAGAAAATTCGAGTTTATTTCTGTTTATAACGTGACGTTACCTCACGTAATGCACTAATTGCTTTCTGACTTGTTTTTCACTGAAACAAGTGGTGTCAAGAACAGAAATGTGTGCCAATCATGGAGCCGCCGATTGCAATTGACGGTGGTTGGGGTGAATGGTCGTCGTGGAACGAATGCTCGCGTACGTGCGACGCGGGCGTCTCAATAATGGAGCGGGAATGCGATCATCCGAAGCCTTCTGGTGGTGGTCGATTCTGTGTTGGGGAACGTCGGCGCTACCGTATCTGCAACACCGATCCATGTCCCTCCATCGAACCAACATTTAGAGCCATCCAATGCACTTCGTTCAACAATGAAACATATGATGGGAAACTAAATACATGGATTCCATATTTTGATAAAAGTAGATAAGTTAAACAAAACTACATAGTGGTCCGAGGATAATATTTCTTTGTTATTTATATCTCAGGCGAACCATGCAAACTATACTGTTCGGATGCGAACGACACAGTAATTGTGCCTTGGAGGGAACAGACGGTCGATGGTACACCCTGCAACGTCGGTTCACGTGATTTGTGTATAGCGGGAATATGCAAGGTTCGCTGTTGTTACTAATTAATTATAACTATTAAATTACCTGATGTATTAACTTACCTACGAAATACGAAAGTTTGATTTCAATTGCTATTGTTCTGTAGAAAGTTGGTTGCGATTGGGTCGTTGATTCAAAGGCAATTGAAGACGCCTGTGGTGTGTGTCAAGGGGATGGAAGCACATGTAATACCATCAAAGGAATTTACAAAAAGCAAAGTGGCGGCGATGGATATAAAGAAATGTTTGTTGTACCAGGTATGACTTTTATAGTGTTCTTTAAATGAAACATGCGAAGGTGTTTGAACGCGCCAGATTTATTAATAATGCAAAAAGTAGGTGATTTAAGAAAATGTTATTCACAGTGAGTCCGCCTGCTTTTATAGTACGACACTAACGACCGGCCTTAACAATCTCAACTATCGCCAACTCCCTACTCTATAGTGGAGGACTTGTTATTTTGTCTGCCCATCCTAGACGAAAACTCTTCTCTTTGCTCTCAGTTTCAGAACGGCTGCATAAAAGCATAAAGCAAAACTAGTACTTTGCGTCAGCATAATTTATCCATTCGCGCTCCTTTTGTCGTCGTCGCACAACTTTCATCTTCATCTTTTACGTGCACATTTCTCACTTATACTTACTCATTTATACGCAATGAAGAAAATTTTAAATTTTAGTTTATTCACTCGTTGACTGTTGGATATCTGCGGATGTTTATACCTTAATTTTCTTTGCAATACTGGTTGTCCTAAAAAATCCATCAGTGATCCAAAAAATTGACCCTACCCATAGAGTTCTAATATTTATAGAGGGAAGGTATATTGATTGATACAAATGTGGTGCCACTGGTCCGCCATTTTGATTTGCACCATAACATATAGACTACCCAAAGTACACGCACAGCTAGTGACTCGAGACTGAAGTCTATTTCAAATTTCGTGGCTTTTAGATGCAACACAATATGACGATTTGGTGTTGCACCTGGTTGCATGCCCCTCGCCAATAAATCGACTTAATTTTCTTTCTTTTCCTGGAAAATTGATGGTTTTAATTATAGTTTCAGTTTATTTATGTCTTTTTAGAATACCCTGTATACGAATTTGCGGAAGTGCGCTAAAGCAAGCTTATGCATGAGCATAACTCATCCGAGCTGCATCAGCCTTATGCATTTATAACATTTCAACCCAACATAGGGAAAACGCTTCATTCTACAACTGATTTTCGCGTATAGGTACTTGTCTTTCTTAGATTTCATGACTTCGAAAGGTATCTGTGCAACTTGCAGTTTTGAGTTTCCGTTTCCGTTCATTTTACATTTCTCTTCCCATTGCCATTAACATTCACATCAAATCGCATTGGCATTTTAATTTTATGAAATTACTTACTGCCAGGCGCCAGCACTGGTCTCAAGTACGTGTGTTAATTTCATGGGAAATGTATGTTAATTGTTGTTGTGCAAAATTCTGAGAGTAATATAATAAATTTTGCAATAAAGATCAATAAACTATTATCAATAAATGGGGGTTGGATTATGTTATTGATGGCAAAGGCACAAGACACTTAATATTTTAACATAACCTTCATTGACGTATGTCAAATGTCATGGGTGCGTTGTTAAAAGTATAGGGTGCGTTGTGAATGTATAGGATGCGTTACAATATTTGAAAATGTTCAGTCAAATCTTATGTTGGTAGTGTTGACCGTTAAAACTAAAATTCATCCAAGGTGATGATTCGCCTTAAATAGGACTTGAGAGGCGCGACCAACGTACACCCCAAGTTAACAGAACTGTAAAAATGCCAAAGCGACACTGCAGCGCCGACTAGTAGCAAAAATCATGTGGACAAAGGGTTCGCGGTCGGTATTGAAACTTTTAGTTTACAGGCACTTGCCAGTCTTCTTCTATTATTCAGTCAACGGTTGTAGTTAATTATATTATTATATTTAGGTATATAGCATAAGAGTAATAAATCTATTTGGCCGAGTACAGTAGTAAATTATCTTTAGTAGTGGAAAATTGAACATTTTGCAATTTGCAATTTATGTTATCAGAAATACCTGCATCTCTTATACGTTTTCAGCCGGATCTCGCAACATTCGCATCGAAGAAATTGATTATTCAGCGAACTACATTAGCATCTCAAGTGCTGTATCGCAACGTACCTACCTGAATGGAAAAGGGTAAGATATACAATTCCATATACGCACCTGCACCGACAACTGCCGCATTTTATCAGCGGTGGCGCCCGTCGATGCACTCACTCACTCTATAAGTTTGTACCTCGGTTTGTACATAATGAACGATCCGGACGCGTCGTTCCGGCATTCTTTCCGTCCGTAGGCACATTACGCTTCCAGGCGAGTATACCGTAGCAGGTGTGCAGGCGCTCTATGAACGTGATAATGAATTGGAAAAGATACGAATTCCGGGACCAATTCAGGAATCCATCTTATTCTATGTAAGTATAAAAAAACATGCAAAAAAAAAAAATTAAAAACAGATTTTATCTTAATTTGTCTTGCTTGGAAGCATAGGGAATGAAAGTTTTAAAACTTTTGTATAACGATAACAAAAAAGTAGAAGAACAATTTTGGTACTTGGTACCTTAGGAAGTTCGTTCCTATCATCATTATCTTATACTTTCTTTATCGATCACTTTTTACGTATTTTTGAACGATCGGGAAAAGGAAAAGTTATTCTAATCGTTCACGGTTGATTCGCTACAGTTCCTCCATCATCAGCACTTCTTCTTTTTTACGAATTGTTAATTAAAATCCGCCTCCGCTCTTTGAGTACGAATTCTCATCGTTAAAAAAATCGTTTAGTGTCATCGAGTTTGATCTGATGGAATAAAAAAATTTATCATGGCATCGTATCCTCTCAATTGAAGTGACTTTAAAATGCCGCATTTTTTTTTCTTTACGTCGGCGGTTTTACGTGATAATCTTTCCACTTTTTATCCATAGATATTTTTCCACGGCAATACTTTCAACCCCGGCGTCAAGTATCAATTCACGATGTCGAAAAAGGAGCCACCAAAGCAGGTCAAATACGAATGGATATCAGGGGATTGGACGCAGTGTTCTGCGACCTGCGGCGGTGGAGTTCAAAGCAGAAAAGTGTTGTGTCAGGAATCGCTAATTGCGTTCAATTCGTCATTAGCCGACGGCTCATCGACTATTGTTGATGAGGCTCAATGCGATCCCTTGGATGAACCTGTATTAATGATGCGAGCGTGTAACGAAGAAAATTGTCCGTATCATTGGTGGATTGGACCTTGGCAATCGTGTCCTCTCACATGCATATCCCAGGTGACCTCTTGCGCCTGAAACGTGAACTACTTGCTAAAGAATGATATTCTGGTTGATTTTGCAGGAAGGCGAGAGGCCTGTACGGCGGCGGAGTGTGATGTGCGTTGATGGGTTTGAGATGGCGCTGCCTGATCATTTCTGCGCCGCTTCCACGCGACCCAAAGAGCGGGAAGCTTGCAAAGGGGTGCCTAAATGTATCGAGAACAATGAGAGCTAACAAATTGCACTCTGTAAGCGTCGGGTGCGTATCTATTAATAATACTAATTTATTCTATAAAATCTTTGAATTAACATAATTAATTTATAGATAATTAACAAAATGAATATTGTAAGAATATGGAGAATACTTAATTGAATTGTGTTATTTAAATATTAGGACCAAGACTGATTAATATATAATTAAAATCGTTATCATATTAAACATCTTTTTTAATGACAACAAGAATTACTTTGTCATTCGTCAATCGTCATATTCTCTCCTCGTTAAGCCTTCCAAGTAATTCAAAAGGGGAAGTTTGCAATCGGCGAGCGTTGCGTCGTCACAATTAGTCAAATATTCATCTACCTCGTCGAACCTGCAAAAGTTCCAACATTCAATTTTATTTGAATCGAGTTGACCTAAAGAAAAACGCAAATACGTATGCAAAAGTCAAAAGTCTTTGTCAAAATATGGTACATACTGGAAAGTCGTCATCAGGAGGTCTTTAACCAAGGAAGTGCCTTTGAAAGGAACATACGAACGAATGTCACATATTATGCGGTTTATGCAAGCAGTTCCATTGAAACCCAAGCTAAAACCTGAATAATTACTGAAAGTCCAAAAAAACAAATGACCCATACCCGTCAATTGCCATGGAAAATTGGTCCATAATTTCACGCCGTTGTCGTTTATGAGTGCCTTTTCGGAACCGAGACCATCGAGTATCACTTGGTAAACTGAAAGGGACATCACATTCTCCTGCTAAACGGAGACCAGTAGGTGTTTTGATCATTAACGACTTTATTAATGAAAGTGTCATCTACAATGAGATCAAACAAATTATGTCTTAATTATTTCATGACAATCAGTTGTCATGGCATTATCGACTCATCATCCCATGGTTACGTGTTTATTATTCATAATGCCATCGATACCAAACATGGATGCGCATGTATCTAACAAAGGGAACACCTGATTTAGAGGTTATATCGGTTAAATGTCATTGGAGAATGACTTTCATAATTTATGGTAGAGAGCGTCTGATTTTCAAAAATAGTGATGAATTTTGCTAATATAATTGAGACATAATTGAATAGTTGTGTCGTGGATAATAGTATATTATTATATGAGCGATTATGACAGCCATTACTCACGAGATGATGTTTAAGCCCACGAGTCGCTAGGCGCAATTCATCTGAGTGAGCAATGGCCATAATCGCGAATATAATAATATGCTTTTTCTACACCTTGCACTATTTTTAACATAAAATACAAATTGTGATTTCTCGATGAAGCAACGAACGAGCAGTAACTGAAACAATATGGCGGGCGAGTCACATCGAGCTATGGTCGGAATTCTTCGGGTTCTTTCGAGATTTTAGATCATATAGATAAGTTGGATCGGTCACGTCAAATTTGTTAAATCTTGTTGAACTTTAAATGATCTTCGAAAATACACGATCAACGTTATGAAATTGATAGAATTTCTCGGGTTTCTTCGAGATCTTAAATCATATAGATAAGTTGGATTGGTCACTTCAAATTCTTTAAATCTTGTTGAACTTTAATACGCGATCAGTGTTATTTAATTAGTGAGTTATGAAAATCCATAACTCACGGTAGTGAGTTATAGGTACCATTAATCACTGA
>JARJEB010025458.1:0-17457 GCA_030264535.1 Liometoxenus newtonarum
TGATCTTTTGATAAAGAAAGGATTAAGAATAAGTCCGCCTAAATGCGCATGTAAACGATTGAAATTGTGAACCCATGCATGAAGCATGAAGCTATCTTTGGGGATGCAGAAACTGAAAAGGACTGATAATAATATATAAAGAATATTGGAATTTGATTAATCAAATATCTTTATGTTTAGATGGATTGACACGATTTATTAATATTTGCAGCTAATATGAAATATAATGAATGACAACCCAAAAATGAACTCTGAGTAACCTAATTTATTGCTTACATCATTTTAATGAAACTAAGTTCAGTACAACGCTTGTTCTTGTTCTGCTTGTCCTTCTCCTTGTAAAATAATCGGAAATCTTATTTCATTCAAACGAGGTCGACATTTTAATAAATCATGTTAATATCATATCCGACATTGCAAATTGCCAGGCATATTTCTATTTAATTTTCTCCTTATAATTTTAATTTGATTCATTTCATTTGTTAAATTTAACAAACATAATTTCATATTTACTTCTACTATCCTTGGCTATAAAAGCAGAAAAGAAAAGCAATATGCATAAACATATACAACATATAATTTTTCGACATGACTAAATTGAAATGACAATTCTTACATATTATTTTGAAGTAAAAGTAATACCTAAAGATTATTATTATTTTATTTAATCATTGTTTATATCAAGGCCGATAAATTAGCCGGAAGAAGGTCTTGCGATTACTGATGTATCTTATATATAGATTTTTGGAAACAATGAAATTTGCGAAGAATCTGAAAACCCAGACATTGATTAATTTTCATACTGCAATCCCCAAGGCATACAAAAGGTAAATAACAGAATCCACATTATACGTAGGGAAACGCTCGGATTTAACTTTATTCGAAGCTAAGAGTCGAAATTGACGTTAATAGCTATAAAGGATGCGGTCATCGAATTTAAATAAGTCTGTCCTGGTTGCAACGCACAAAATTCCGACCATCTACTATCCAGATTGTCCATGTTACGTCATGCCTACGTCACGGAGCTAATTTTAATCGGCTGATCGGAATAAAGATAGCGGATAAAACATACACCTCATACACATCAAGGGTCTTCCCGCTCATTCAATGCTCATTGCTCATTCGGCCAAACTTGCCTTGCATATCGTCTTCGTCTTTCCAGCAAAAGTTAAGGAAAACTGAGAGGAAAACGCGAAAATAGGCTCAGAGCTTACTTAAAAGGTTATGTTTTCATCGTCATGCTTTTCATGCGGAACTTGACTGGTTTGTAAGTTGAGCCGAATCCGAGGCCGAATCTGAATTGCTTGTATGTTTTTGGCGCCATCTTTATCCCGATCTGCTGTCCATTGGGAAGATCAAATAGAGGTCAAACCTGCCACCTGCTGACTTGGAAACTAATTTTGGTCGGAAAGTGGAAATTGTACAGAATTGGGATGATGTCAAAATGTAATTAAATAAATTTGCCCTTATTTAAACACCGTTCTTTCTAGAAATATAACTGAGAAATTATAAATAAGTAAGTAAATATCAAACTTTCAGGCAATTACAAAACTAAAAACGTTAATTCTAGAATTTAGTTCAGAAATACCGTGATTCGAATAATTCAACTACAACGCAGTGTGCAAACGCGCAAATCCTGCAAACGAATAAACGAAAAAAAAATAAACGACCTTGATTTTATTTTATTACTCTTATAAAATCAATTGTATATACCGTTATTGGCATTTGAAATTGAATTAAAATACCTAATAGACATTCCATAACAGGGACATATATAAACATTTATATGTAGAACTTACACTGAGCAATGAAAATAATATTATCAGTAAAATAGTAAAAAGACAGTTTCGGAAAGCCTAATCACACAATGACAACTTTATTATTTACAACAGCATTTGTTGTTCGTTATAGTTAATATCCAATCATTAAGAGAGTAACCGATTCGTTATACATATTTAACGCAACATTTAATTATTTAGTAGTTCATTGAAAAATGAAATAACAAAAAAATACCCTAAACATAGCACAAATCAACCGATGTTTTTTATATTTACTCCAGGTTCAAGTTAGTTGTGCAGCTGCTCATATACCAAAATTCATCCCGATTCCTTGCTTGGTTTTCCCGGAATTTTGCACACACACACACACACACACACACACACACACACACGCGGGCATCACTTCAAAAACTACTTTTTCGGATTCAGGGAAGCTAGATTCGTGGAGATACATCGAAAACCCGAGTTCGATATACATTATTTTGGTAAAGGTGTTACTGATAAAGTCCTAAACATTAATCTCATCGAAATATTTGTTATTTATATTTTAGTTCCTCAATGAGATATATTTTACCGAAAATGAATAAATTCTCAAGTACAGAATCGTGTCGTGTTCGTGAAGTATAGACTGTTACGAGCCATCAGAGTAGTAAAGTAACGTTGGAAAATATTCAGGCATCCCGCAGAAAGGCAATTATAAAACCGGAACAGATCACTTTCTCCAGATTCCAATTCCACCTGTTCGTGTTCGAACCGAATTCGCAACGACAATATAATATTGGTGCCTAAGTAGATATACACAATATTCTTCATTCTAAGGTGCAGGATAATATTGTATGTAACAAGAACGCTCGCATTAAGAACGCTTAAAATTAATTTCTTCATAAATTCTACTTGTTGCAGAATTAATTTAATGTAATTAATTTTTTAATTATAAATAACTTTTGTTAATAAAGCTACGTTCAGCTTTGCTGGTTGTTTAAATGTCGGCTGCATTTACAAAGAAATTGTATAGTTTTAATTTTACAGAAAAATTTTTAATACCTATTTCTGTTGTACTAAAATGGAAAGTAACAACCTTGAAACAAGAATAATTCTTCCACCTCCATTACCATCCATCCGGGGAGTGGTTCAAACCAAACAACAAAGGTAGCTATATCTAAACATTGAATTTTGACCACCCTGTATATTTAATTACTAATAAATCAATTGCATTATGAGCTGCATTGCAGCAGGTGCGACAATTCAAAAATCATAGGCAGAACTTTCTTAAAACTCAACATCACACGCCTATCATCAAAGACTACTTATGTGGACACGTTGAACCGGGAATTGTGCAGACTTACAAAATTTATTGTGATTACAATATTTCCTATTATATATGTCAACTAAATTTGAAGTTACCTAAGCATTTTTTACACCACTTTTTAAGATCACTATATCTTTATACTTTTAAATTATTTGCTTGTGGTCAGAGTGAAATCTCGACACACATATAGATCTTGGACTTCTTTAGACTCACCGTAGACGTAAATTCATAACATTCTGAACTCTTGCTGTTCAACCTCATTTGTATCCAAAACGATTAAAATATTTGTAAAATATTCTTATTAGTTTACGTTTACAAGAGTTCGCTGCTAGGAGAGTGTGACTAAAGCAGGTATATTATTTCTTGATCTATTGCGCCCTGAAGCGATTAGCTTTTACGCTTTAATATGTTATTATTACTTATAACTAAGCGACAAATTTGACGATTAAAAAAACTACGCGTTTAGATGCTCACTTGCGCTGAATACTTACAATAGATATTTTCGTTTACTGAAGCAAAACAACTTTAATGAACAATTTAATAATTTAATTAGTAAATGAATTTGGATTGCATTTTATAAGGTTATTTATTTTTGTTCGATTTAACTATTTTGAAAATCAATATAACTAATAAGGAAGTTTGTTTGTTACTTGGTTGCCCAATTCTAAGACGAAAATCTTAATAGAAAAATTAAAGTTCCCATACGTATATTTTTACTCTCACTTGGTCGAATTTTAAAGTTCTGGATTTCTTCTGATAAATTTCTTTCTTTGGATTTTTTTACATTATGTATCGATATTCTTTGATTAAAGAGAGAGAATTCTACAATTTTGTTTAAAAATAGTTCTTTACCTAATTAGACTGGAAAGTATTCAATTTCTCATGCGCACATCACTCGAATGTGAAATTGAATGTTTCCCAGTCGCCCACATTTTCCTATCTGACCGTTATTAAAATATTTATAAAACACTGACATGACATATAATCATTCATTAAAATACAAAAAAGAACTGAAAAAGTGGTCCAAGTAAATAGTATATTACGTAACAAAAGTGGAAAAGTGCTTATTTCGAACAAAGGTGCCTAGCGGCGAGTTTAGTTATATGCGCGTGTGCAATTGCATTTTTCCAGTGTTGTTACGTACTATACTTTTGTACGACCACACAATATAATAATTTTATTGTAATAAGAACGGACGGGTTTTGTTTTAATGTTGCCAACTTCAGCCTGTGCAATTTACTTTTCCAGTTTCATTACGTCACACAATATAGTTTTATAGAGTCATAGGAAACAAACCATCCTAAAATAACGAAGTACGGAGGGGTTATTTTACGGATAGTAGATGATGTTTACGACTATAAATCAGTAAGGTTAACAAATTTCCGAAATAAATGTTGTCAACGCTGCCAAACATAGTTGACAGACTGGAAAATAATGTTGCCAATTTCAGCTTATGCGATTTACTTACCTAATGAATGTGCGTAAAGTCTCGTTTCCAGGGCTTCCTGTGTGTTATGTGATCGTGGAGTTTGTAGTACACAGTCCAAATGTGCTATCGATTTATAATCACGAAAAGTTCAATTTTGAAATTTTATAATTAACGTTTTAAAATATGATATACAAACAACTGTTTTCCTTTTTATTGCTCTTTATACCTTTGAACTTTTGCAACAAAACTTAAACTTTTATTATCGTTCTGCATTCTTTATGAGTTAAAATATTAATTAGATTGTTAAAAGATTGAAATTCCTTTTTACTGATTATTTGATTATTGCTTTTTCTTTGGGCATTTTTTTTTATATTTGATATATTTTATTCATCGTTATGTTAAGAGTAGTAAACAAATTTCAAACTTAAATTCACATTTCATAGCCATTATTTCCGGATGTTAAATGAAGGTATGCATTAAATAAATGATATTCCAATTTCGCTTTTTATTTATATATTTAAATAATTAGTTATATGCCAGTAGTCAAAATCTGCTTAGCAACCTTTGAAATTTATAAAAAGTAATACATTACATTTTAAATAATATAATTTTACATTAAATTTAATTTTTAAAAATGATAAATTTAAATACCATTTTGTTTTATTGTTATAATGGGAATAAAAGATATGATCTTTCTTGCTTTATCAGGCTTTTCTTAGAAAATTATTATTACGTGTGCAATTGAAACATTTATCTTAAGCTTTATGTCGGAGGTAAGAGGCCCTGCACACGGTCAGGCCTAACTTAGTCAAAACCGTGCAGTGCAAGTTTGCGCAGACAGGTCGGAGCGTGTAGGTGCAGAAGAGGCAGACTGTGCTGTCGGCAGGCAGTTTGGCGTTTTTGGTCAAAACCGCACCATTTGGGCTTACCAGTTGAGTCTGAGCGTATGTAGGACCTCTTAATACCCTAATGTTAGTGTTGTATTGGACGTGAGTTTAACGCTTCTCTTTCTACGATACACAAAATATTAAAATTTTAAACACTTAAAGGAAACAAACCAGCTGTAATAACAAAGTACGGACGGCTTGTATTAATGTTGCCAACTTCAGCCTATATGCGATTTACTTTTCCAGTTTCGTTTCGCCACATTTCATCCTTATGATACTTAGAGAATCCGGAAAAAAGAAACATTATATAGATTACATTAATTAATAACCAAAACATAAGAAATAATCCAACAAAATCCTAAATATTTATTACATAATTAATGATTTCAAGGATGATTTCAGGAAGCATCCTGAATCATTTCTATAGTTATCCTATTATTTCCAGTAAAAATATTTCAAATACTTCCGTAATTCATTACTAACATCTTTTGATGCAATAAAACAAATTAATTAGAAAAAAATACGGATGAAAAGTTGAAAACCGATTTTATGGTAAAAAGATTCAATACTTTATTGCAGCACCGCCAAAACTAACTGGGACCTTCCAGACATATTGTTAATTAGATTTTCATTTTGTTTTTAATTCGATTACACCAATATCTGAACATATCAGTAGATGTATACATTATGTATTATAGACAAACGGCGTGCATAAAATATTATTATTAATAAATATACGTGGACTTAGATGAATGGGAAAGGTCAAGGTGTTTGCAACTTATTTAAAAACGACTATTATTATTTATTTGGTTTGGTAGCATTTCACACGTGAAGATTAGACCAATTTATATTCATAATATTTAAATAAACGTTTTATATTTTAAACTGATAACAGTACAATAGATTGAATGTGCATAAATTAATTTTAACTTTCCGACCACATACCGAAGGTATATGGTATAGGAAAGTAATGTAATCGGAAAAAATCAAAGTCTTGTTTTCCTTGATACGTGGAAATCCGTTAACACCAAAGCAAAAATCGACTTTTTGACTGGAGTGTGTGTGTGTATTTGTGGGAATCCACAAAATATTAACATATTTCAGAATTTTTCTTGGCTACAGTTTATTTATAGTGGCAAATGACAGAACACCGCTTGCGGCGCTAGCTATGTAAAGTTTTTGAATCGAATTGACGTAGGTATATCCGAACCAGATAGTTGAGTTTTTGTTGTTTTGTTTTCTAAAGTTATCATTTGAGTGCGAACTACAACAAGACAGCGACTAATTTTTAGTGTAAATAAGCTTATCCTTTTCCAAAACAAGACTTGTTGCTGTCTATAATTTTGAGAACAATGTAAATGGATCCTCTTAAACTTAAACAGTGCAAAATCCCCAGGAATCGTATTGTGGTGAGATGTAATACTGAATTTACAATTGAAATTTTATTTGAAGGTTAAATATAAAAGTTGAAATTAAAGTCAGATTGGCTTCAGATTTGGACAGCACCGACCATGTACTAGACAATTCTTTTACGGTCATGGAACTAATAATGATAAGAAATTTGAAATAATTCAGAAATTAGGTGATATCAAAATGTGATTAATTTATGATCTCGAAGTCCAAATTAGTAAGTTGTGCAGTATGATCCGTACCGATTTATTTTATATGTTGAATTTTTAAAGTATTTCAGGTGAACCCGCTTAGACCGCCTGTCCTATACTAAAATCACGAGCCTGACATTTTATATATTCTACTTGCTTGTACTTACATACTTTGAATGATACAAACTATGCAAGAACGCCAACAACAAAAATTACAATGCAGGTACATACTAGCACTAGGTGTATGGGGCCTGCTCGTTTAAGTAATGCGCTGAAGCAATACCACGCCACGAAACTTAAAAGGCCGATTTATATATTGCAATTTCGATGTATTGCATTTCTGTTTATAGATATTTCATGGATTACGTTTGCTCTTCTCGTTGTTGGTGCTTTTTATCTATTTAATTTAATTGTTGTTGCAACGAAATTTTTGTGATATTTTAAATTAGAATGAATTATGGCGATGTTAAAATTATTGAGCAACTAAAACAACTATATGTTTTTAATGTTTAATTTACTGTTCATGTGTTTTGCGTGTTGTCTGACGACATAATTATTTCAACATATTTTGTTTTGGTTGAGCTGATTAGGATGAAGAAAAGTAATTTCTATCATTTCAGGTATTGGTATTGCGAATTTGATATTCTATTAAATTATTTCAAATTAGGCATTTTAATTAAACACTTTTGTTCTATAATGAATTTATTACCCCATAAGACATTTATGTGTCCGTATGAAAGAGATCGGGAGAACGGGTTAAAAGATGTGTAAATGTAGTGCCATCTCGGCATCATAAATGAGATTGGGGAATGAGATTCCAAATGGATTTAAGTAGATTATTAACGCGTGGATTGGTTAGGAACTTTAAATACCTAATAAATATGTCTCAATGGGAACAACATTGGAACATTTATACATTGGATGGTCCATTCATGACTATATGCGTTCAAGATAATTGGTCGAGATAAATTAGACACAAACGATTGCTAACAAAATGAATGGCCGCAAGAGTATGAACGTTTGGAGGAACGTTTCAGGCCTTAGGTAATTTATTTATTTTCTTCTCTTTTCGTCGTTTTGTTGTTGTCGTTACCTATTATCCTGTCTACTCTACTTCCTTCTCTTTCATTTATATCCTGTCTCCTTTCTGTCTCATTTCGATTTCATGCTCTCTGTTTCGATTTTTATCCGGTTGTTGTTATCCTGACATATATTGTTTCTTCTTTCTTCTCTTCCATTAAAAGATGTGTATAAGTGGTCGCTAAGTTATTATTTCCTGAAAACTCATGATACACTCACTCATGGACAAATCCAAATGCATAGTCGTTCACACGTGTGCCAGTGAATTATAAGCACTTCCATTCTATTTTACTGTATATACAATCGGTCTTGTGAAGTCACAAACTTGTAATTTCATCAAGAGATACTTTTTATAAACTTAGCAAAGTTAGTATGTGCACACAAATCGAATATAATTTCACAAACATTTTTCATTACTTCCTCTATATTTAATGCGGTATGCCTAAATGGAACGTAATTATTGGAATATCACACATTGTATTTCATCTTGTATTTGTGAAGAAAGTTTATTTATATCTTATACTTTATACACCAGTCATAAAGCGCACGTGAAGCAAAATTTGAAAAATAAAAACATCAGGAAAACCACAGTGGCGTGGGCGGACGTTGTAAACGCTCGTTCGTATATTCTAATTGCAATCAAGATTATTGCGAACGATAGAGGATTCATACTTCTAATGGTATTGCACACACGCTGCTTTTGGGCTTATTGCATTCGATTCGTAAATGCATTTCTATAGCCCTTTCAATTGCCTGCATCTCTTATTTTCGTCATGGACTTCGCATATTGAAGATAAATCAGTTTTACACAATCGATTTTCAGACATTTTCCCAACTCCAAACTATCACCATTAATTATTTTATCATTCTTAAGGTCGATTTACGATCGCCATTTAGCATTTAACACTTAACTCCTAAGACTTAACGTTTAACATTAATACGTTAAATTTATGTATTTATATAGTTATTAACCATTTATATTCTCACTTAAGATTTAAAGATGTAACCATGCTTTTTTTTACTTTCCGGCCATACCGAAGGTATATGGTAAGGAAAGGTATTTAATCGGTCAATTTTTTTTTTAAACTTACGGCATAAGTGTTAAATGTTGAGTCTTAAGAGTTAAGTGTTAAATGCTAACAAGCGACCATAAATGGAAACACTTAAGATAATTGTAAAAACTTTTGAACGGAAGGAATATTTTAAGAAAAGGAGGATTTATGCTTGGCTCTTAGCATTTAACATTTAACTCCTAAGAATCAACATTAACACTTATGTCTGAAGTTTTAAGAAAGCATGATAAATTTTTTAAATTTCAAGTGACAACTATAAATGCTTAACCAATACATACATACGTTTATTTTTTAAATGCTAAATCTTAAGTTTTAGGTGTTACGTGTTAAATGCTAAGTGGCGAGCATAAATCGACCTTTATACATTTATGCTTATAATTTAAAAGATATTTTCCTGCTTGATAATATAATGTAAATGCATCTTAATCTTAAATCCATCGAGCTAAATGTGCTTAAGTTACTCATTACAGTTGTTTATTCTATTTTCTTGACGGGGGAAAATTTGTTCGAAAGTCATTCGTATAACAACTTCCGGCAACTAATTGGTTATTTTGGGGAAACTACAACTTGATCGAATGGTTGTAATAATAACAAATGCAGAAAATATATTTCTCTAGGATTCTTTGAATAAAAACAGATTTATTTCCTAAAAGTTACAGTAACACTTCATAAGTGAGGGCGCTTATTCGTATCTTACGTTGCTTTTCTTTCCAACGTGACAGTTGCCACCATAAATTACCAACATAAATTTATGTGCCATTTGCCGGCGTAATTCAAACATAAATCTTAAAAAGCCTAAATTTCTGACTTTTTAATGTACTTGTTTACAAATTACATTAATCCAATTTTAACACACTTTTCACTTCATCTTTATTAATTCGTCATTACTTTCTTCATCCTTTTAATCTTGTTATATGAGGCTCGTTTAAAATTTGATTGGTGCTGTTTTAAAGCTAATGTTGCATCAGCCCAATTATATAAATACATCGAAAATTTACTCTTTAATATGAAAATCCTTTGCATTTTCCTTCCACTTTAACAAATATTTATGATGATGAAAATATTATGACAAATTTGATCTTGAAGTGGTAAAGTTTGCGAAAATTTTTTTATATTATTTTTAATTTTTCAGTCTATTTGTTGCTATAATTTCAGCAACATATAGGTAAGCATATTTTATGCACATTCGTTTGGAAATTGGCAATTACAAAAGAGCGGAAAAAAGCCTTCCGGCTAGCAGATATCTGCTATTGCATATAACAAACGCGCAAATATTATATTCAGAAACGATTAAAATGGCATTTTCCCATGATTTCTATAATTGTACAACAATTCTCGCTTCGCCTGCCTGCATGCAAACAACATCTCACATCTTGTAATATCATAAGCGATAGCAGTAAAAATGGCTTCGCCTTCGACTGTAATTAATCAGTTACCAAAGATCAACTCCTCAACAACAAATAATCTCAACATCCACACAAACTATAAGTTTAAATAACAATCTAAATTTTTCCTTATTTCTTGTATTCTAAAAGATCAACAACGCTCAATTTACTTGCCTTTAGAATTCCTTAAAATAATTTTAATTGAATTATAACAAAGTGAGTCTGGAATAAAATGCCAAACTGCGGTATTGTATATAACTAATAAATACAAAATTCTCCCCTGTTTACCTCTAAGTTTTTTTTGAACATGCTCTTGTAACTACGTCTGTCAATATACTTATGTTACTCTCGGAGTTTGGCACTTTCTTCCAGACTCACCCGGTATATAGAAAAATGTTGTACAAATGTATTTTGAAGTCTTTTACGCGTAGGTTGGCGGCAAAACTGACAAAGAAACCAAAATGCAACAAGTATAATTTACTCAACTCAGGCCAAGCTAATTTTTACCTTTTGGTATGTTATTTTACTTCAACCAGTAAAACGATTTATCTTGAAACAATTGTATTCATTGTTATTGCTGTAGTTTAATGTTGATTGGTTCGAAGTAAATTTCATAATCCCCGGTTTCTTCTTTTCTATTGTCTTATAATGGTACATTATTGGAGCTCGTATTTGTATATTTGAATTTTTAAATAAGAACATAAAAGCAACTTTCTTTCATTATTTTTATTAAAACAATAATAATAATAGTAATAATGCATATAATATTTTCAATCTCGCAATAAATCCAATAAATTTTTAAATCAGAAGAACATGATATGAACTGAGATGGGAAAAATACGATACTTTAATGCCTTTATACTCTTGTTCGCTTATGTGGAATACGACGCCCACACTTTTTGGGTTTTGGCTTAGAAGATTTTGCTTTTTATTCTTGACCATTTATATTGATATTATCAAATACCTGCTAATGCGCAATCTTCATTGCTTTCAAATTTTATTACTCGGCCCTCTCTAGATAATCAAAAAATTATATTTTCGCTTCAATGTTTTTTTTAATTAATTTAAAAATTAATTGTCACCCGTAGAAATTTCATCATTCATGCAGCAGAAAGTATAGTCCCGAGTTTTTCAAAATACGTACCTAATAAATAAGTCAGTCCGGGTTTACAGTTGGCACCGAACAACTTTCAGGCCATGAACGCAATTTGGTGGAAATAATTTTGATCGGTAGAAATTGTAAATTGAATTAATCAAATTTCACGCAAAAATGTTGAATAGAGGTCACATATTTCCTGCTTCATGTTTTCCAAGAAGCACTGCGTAAAAGGACAGTTTATAAGAATTCTAAATCTAAAAGAGAATTGTTGGATGGAAAGCAATAATTTACTCAATTGATTGAAAGCATCAATCACAATTTACAGTTAATAACTCGTCACTTTAAGTCAGTGTATAATATTTGCAAAGCTAATTCCTACTACTAACATAATTTTATTTGCTTGTAGTTGTTCGCACATTCAACTAATAGTTTTACCTTTTATATTTTCCGTTCTTAAATCCAAATGCGTTCACGTTTTCTAGTTTGCTGTTATCGCATATAATTTTTGATATATTTTGATTAATCTATAATTTATACCATATTGCCATAAGCGACAACTGTTGTTAAAGAAGTGAAAAAATAAGTGTATCTAATAAATACGAATTATAAAAAAGAGCAAATGTTTTATGAAAGAAATATTCATGCTAGTATACATATTTCAACAATATAGATAAATTAACTTATTTTGTCATATATACTCGTATGTCCTATATTTAAGTTTAATTGCATTATGAATAAACAAATATTCCCGTTGGCACTTTTTACAAATTAACTTCAACAGTTTAGGGAGCATGTAAAGTTGTAGGATTGAATTGTGTTGAATGACTGAACAAAATCTCGTTCACGCTGTTAATTCTATTATTAAATCGACAAAATTGCTATTTTTCCATAATCCGCTGAATTGATTTATTAACTAGATTAGGAAGCGTTTATTTTAATTGATGTGCGGCCTTCAAATGTATAATTTTTTAATTTCGTGATTTCAAATCGATTTCAATGCAATTTTAATTTTTCATCTTCCATTCCAATCAGTTACGCTTTCATTGACTAATATTTACGGTAACTCTTGCCGTAAACATTTAATTTAAACGTCAACATATTTTATTATTTTTTTACCAGTCAAGGTTAATTGCTGATCGATTAATATAATTTTACTTTCGAGTATTTATTATTATTTTATTATTTATAATTTAACGATTTTGATATAATTTTAAAATCCAACTTCATATTGTTTCTTGGCGGCTTTTCCTCTCTAACTTGAACCTGCAATAAAAATGAACAATATCGGGCGGTGTGAAGACATTGGAGGTCAAACGTAAATTTGCATATCACACTAATAGGCTAAATACTGATTTTAGCATGGAAGCAAGTTATATGCTACCATTTCAAAAATCCCAAAACAATCAGCAGCTAAAAAATAGAATATATGGATGTTACTAGGGTGACTAGAGTAAATCGGTACTGGTTAGCCCCGCGCAATTCCGACCATGGAAAATGTTCTAATCTGAAAGTGGAAATTGTACAGATATTCAGTGGAATCTACTTTCCGATCAAAATAATTTTCACAAAATTTAGTACTGAAAGTACATACATAAAGTTGTGCGGTGCAAACCCACTCCACTTTATATATCAACTCTAACCAAACTGGTATTGTAATTTAGTGTCCAGGCAACTGACGGCTTAAAACTTAAGTAATGAAATTACCGATAATATGTACATAAGTGTTAAGTCAGAAAAAGAGCAAACACTCACTGCTTACATATGGCTAAGAACATATTCGTGACACACACATATAGAACATATATCTATAAACCAATTCACCTCTACATAGTTCGAACCAATAAGTGTATATCCTGCATAAACGGTTAAATAAATTTATTTTATTACTTTTTGACTACATGTTTTACACGTTTGAGAGTTAATTGAAAAACGAGCGAATCGTAAAAAATGTCACATTTTTGTTTATAGTCGTGACGATTTCTGTTTTCTGGATAAAAATAAAAGGTGTCGTATCGATAAGAACATACAGTAATGCAATCACCTTGAAAGATATTTATGTTGAATAGCTGATAATAGGTTTTGAGCAGAATTTATATTTATTGAAATCTTTATTACAGTTCTGTTGAAAGGTAAAAGAGTAAAAGTTCAGTCAATGAGTTTGAAATCTATTTACACCTATTCATCATGTATGTCTGTTTAACATTATAACTCATTGATTCCAGTCACATTCAATATGATTGCAGCGCAGCATCCAACAACAATCCAAAATCACATTCTACAGTGTATGATCGGTCATTCATTCATTAGTTCGTAATATCCATTCACATAATAAATATGTACCAAACAAAACAATCGAAGAACATAATGTCGTTTCGTAGAACAATGGTACACGATAATAATATTTCAACATTTTGAAACGCACCGAAAGAACTAACTACACTACATTTTCATAACATTAGCATTAGCATACAAAAAGTACTAGTTTCGAACAACTCAATACCCTCTGCTTTATACTATACAATTTAAAGACCGAAAATAAACATAACTATATAGCTCTTCGTATCATCAGTGCAGATGCATATTAGGAATACTTATAAAAGTGTTAATAATTATTAATATTGTTGTCAATCCGTTTTTGATTACGGAAACGACGTGTAACAATTTACAACAACTAAGTTTGGAGTGAAGTCACATGTGTTTTGGTTTCTTGTTACACCAGGGTCACCAGGTATTATAAAAGTATATATTTGTAAATATAGATGTAAAAGTTTATTCGTTTTGTTTATTAGTTCTCTAATCTACTTTATGAATATCTATTTGCTTTACTTTACAAATTTCTATCTCTATCTATCCATCCGAAATTATAAAATTCCTGTCGCTCAGTTGGAATGAACATGTTTGTAATATTTATGGGATTGTATACACATATATTTCCTTTGTTGAATTGAAATCATCGTTAGTTAGTGTTCTGATCACAAGAAAATAACAAAATAAAGTCAAACTGGAACATGTTATAGGAACATGAGCCTTAAGGTGCCATAACAAGCAACAAGTTCTTTAATTGAAAAATAAAAAAATCGATACGGATTCGCACCTCTTAACTTTCGTTTACCTCCACTAATTTTCATGGGTATGTGGATATAATATTAATTGCATTTTGATATCACTCAATTTCTGTACAATTTCCACAAGCAACGGTATCGGGAAGAAATTTGTTATCTGAGCATGCTGCTAGGGCGACTCTCAAACACGCTGACACGCAGAGTCGATTATACAAACTTTGTATGAAGGTGTTATAGATTTAGTATCTAATATTGAAATTGACGATAAGTGGCACCGAAATTAAATAAATCAGTGCAACTTCGCACCGCACAATTTTCTCGTATTAAAGTGGAAATTGTACGACCAAAATAACTTTTACTATGGACGATTTCTACGAAATCGTAGTGGTTATGGTCCGAAAGTTTTACGGGATTTTTTTAACATTTAAACAGTGTCTTAGAGTTTATTGCCCTTTGTATTTTCACTAAACTATAAGTGGATTACTAGTATTTTAGTGAAAATACAAAGGCCTGCGTCCACAGATATTGAAGATATTAGACATGCGGCATAAATCGTTACTTAAATATGCGTGTGGTATACACATATAGGTACGTCATGCGTAATTTGTGCGTATTTGCATGTCGTCAACTATTACTGTTGTCAACAAGTATGATTTACAATCGTGCGTCGCTACACATTACTTTTCACAACAAATCGGTACGCTAAGCACCGCGCAATTTTGCTACCATGTGTTAGACTCTAATTTTGATTGGAAAGTAAATAACTAACACATCATATGAAAATCATAACTGTTCTAGGATATGCGTGTGAGTGACAATTAATACTGAGATTTTACTTACAATAGTGTAATGTCAAATTCTACTGATCAGAATAATTTTAGAACTCTTCATTTTAAGTATATTGAGTACCTTGAGGTAAACTATATTAAAGCTATTTTTTTAATTAGCGATTTCTCCTTCTTAAGGTTTGTTTTTTATTATAAATAAGAATTAATATTAATCCTAAGGTTCGGTAGATTTTGTTTGATATCATTCAGATGTTTTTATATCAAATAAAGTAATTTGAAATTATATATTTATTTTACTTACTTGTAAGTGTGAAATTTCACACTTCGAATAAATTATCAAGGTGATATATTTATTTTTATATATTTACAACTTGATATTAATATTTAGCATCAATCAAATATTTACTTTTTAAACTCCCTAATTCGATTCATTTTAAAATATTTTTTCTGTTTTGAGAAGCTATTGAATGGATAATAGCTTTTATGAGTAATATCGTTATATTATTTTTGTTAATACACACCAAGTTACGTATCGTGATTTGTTATTTGGGCGCTGTTACTCTCAAATTGAGATTGGAGTCCAGTGAACAAAATCGGCCAGCAAAGGGGACTCCTTTACTTGTAAGTCAAAAAGTATATTGCGAATAACTGGCGAAATATAGATTTTAGCATAAAATTATCTATATAATATCAGAAAGTGTATTCAAATTCTTGCGAGATTTGCGAATAACATTTCTTCTTGCTCTAATAGTTTGATAGTTAGTTATGTTGTACCATTTCAACAATCCAAATACTAACTATCAGTAGCCTAAGAATGGATTGTACACACAGTGTTGACAATATAAACTTCATATTATAGGTTATAGATATAAATAGGTATTGAAATTGACGTTGAATGTCATCAAAATTAAGTAGAATCGGTGCGGTTTTGCACCGTAAAACTTTTAATTTATTTTACGGTACCGATTAGCATCGCAAATCTTTCCGACCGTACGCATTACGACTTTCTGAAAGTAATATTGGTTGGAATGTGGAAATGATACTGATTTAATTTTGTTATCACTAAATATGTGCACAATTTCCATTTTCTATAGATTTATTATACCGGCTGGTCCAGACCACCCGTATCAGCATTTTTCTCGGGTGTGTGCAGACCTACAGCTTCCGGAAAAAAATGCTAAACCCTAAGCGTATCTGAAGAATTTAATGGTGGCAGTGTCGAGTTCGGGAAGTAACCGGAAGTATGCCCAATTGCACTCAACTTCAGAGTTTTAAATGGTAACCTATTTATTTTGTTGCATTTTTTGAAACTGTTTCTCATTATTGCCATGACAACAAATTTGTAATCCTTCTGACATTTCGCCTTACACTTGCATGTTAGCTGTTCTTTTTTCTGTTGTGCAATTTTTTCGAATCGAAATGGTGTTTAACCTCTAAGGATTCGATATGTTGATGGTGTTGGGTGAGTGTGGAGAAATGTACACTGAGTTTTTGGAGAACGATCTTGTCGCGCTTCTGGAAGATGTCCCAATTGCAACTCGGGCGAACATTGGTTCCAACAGGACGGTTGTCCAGCAAACTTTTCATTACGTGCCCGGCAAACGGTTATACGTCAATTGGACGCGGTCAATTGGACGAGCGACAATTGACTGCGTACGACAATTGGACGCGTACGACAATTGGACGCGCGACAATTGGACGCGTACGACACACCAAAGCACGTTTTGTGTTTTTACACTACCCTCTGGCTGACCCCAATAGGGACTAACCTCCTTACCAAACTGATGGACCACGCGTCCAATTGTCGCGCGTCCAATTGACGCGACACCGGTAACCAATTACCTGGGTTAAAATGTGACTGGTAAAACCTAGGATTTACCAATTTCGGACTTTTACAGTAACATATATACCTCGATATACCCAAACTAGGTATTTCGTTTCATTTTAAATAAATAAAAAACATATA